>BSBK01009273.1:2022500-2293901 GCA_027943335.1 Chamaecyparis obtusa
AACTGAGACAATTCGTCAAACACTTGGCATGCACTGAATGTTCTTGTTTCAAATAATGTGTTCAGATTGATATTTGTTTTTTGGGCACCAAATGTTATTGAGATAACAATACCAATGAAGTAATGAAATACAATAGAGCAACAATGAACTCTAACAATGCAAAGACTCGATGCCAATATATTATGAACTTCACTAATTTCTGATTGCAATGTTCAGATTCATGGACTGTCTTTATATGAACATAGACCCTCATTCATTGCACTATCAAAACTAGGATACCATGACAATAACAGTGACTGATTTCAATTACAAATGATAGAAGACTGACTGTTATAACAGAGATATATGACCTGATTACAATATCAAATTGATGCCAGAACAATGCAATCTCAAACCTGACTGTTACATACAATCTTTATGCATATATTTGACATTCAATACATCAACAAATGATCATGAAGTGCACCTAGACGCTGCTCCCAACACCCTGCTTGATAACTGATGCTGAACGCTGCAAAACAGACCCCAAACTAACCTTGTTCTCTGATGTATGCTGCACAGACCTGGTGCCATACCAGGCCGTACTGTACAGCCTTCCTGGAAAATTCAGTGAGGGTTTTCAACACCCCAAATTGCCATGAATGTGATCGCCAGGGATGTAGGATGATCCTCCCGAAAGCATAAAATTATTCTTCAATAAGATTAGGAGATATGAACAGATTATTGGTTCCAAACCCTGATATTGCAATTTTGGAAATGTGACACTTTGTCTCCAATTCCTTGCCAAATTGATTCACCAATGCCAATGATGAATTTCAAACCTTATTTCAAACAATTGCAAACCCTTCAAACAATTTCTCAATGAAGTACAAATGAGATGGCTGAGTACCAACTCCAAATGTGCAACCCTTCAGTAGATATTTCACTACCTCAGTTATGCCAATCCAAGGGAGTGATCGTTCCCAAAGATCGAAGAATATTTGCAGACCACAAGGCTACAAATTGCTTCACAATGAAGAAGTAGAAGAAATCCCAAATCCAAGCATGTAGAAATGATAGCCCAAGCCCTCTATTTATTCTTTTTCTTGAGAAGTTACTAGAACTTCTAGAAACATCTATTTATAATGTACTTTATAATAAAATAACATTATAATAATAAAGTACATTTCTCAATTCAAAAATATAACAATGTAGGCCAAGATGTCTCATAACCGAATGTAGGCCCAACTAGACTGAATGTAGGCTCGAACTGGATATAGCCTCACTTCTGGACGTAGGCTCCACTACAACTGCATGTAGGCCTCAAATTGGATGTAGGCTCTGCCGAATGTAGGCTCTGTCAGCAATAAGCAATCAAATGATCCACACAATGACTCTCTCTCCAAACTATTTGCCTATGAGAGTCGATGATAGGCAAACCCATCATGAAAGAACATGTCTCTAGAAAGGGGACATGACAAGGTAGGAGGGAAAGCGGCAGCCTGCACAATTCCACACTTGTAGATCTTCTTTGCCATAGAGGACTGCCCTCCTTTCAACCTATCTTTCAATTGTATCATATCTATGGTGCCGATGTTGGTGTCACCGACTTGCTTCAATTTTGAGAAGGTGGTCTTGGGCGTCATGTCTTCCTTGTTGTTTTTTGGTATTAATTCCCTTTGGGTTCTTGCTTGCACTAGCATCCGCCATCCTAAACACTTATTTCTGCCCCTTCTTTCTACAGTGAGGTGGGACTACACTTATTTCTGCCCCTCCAATCCTAGGGATAGACTAGCATATTTCTGCCTCTCCAATGCCTATCACACTACACTTATCTCTGCCTCTCCGCCTAGGGATGGGACTACCACTTATTTCTGCCTCTTCGTTACCTATGAGATGGACTACATTTATATCCCCCAACTTCTTTCCTAAGGGTGGAACTACCACTTATATCTTCTTTCTCCAAATCCTAAATGGAAACTACACTTATATCTCCCAACTTCAAGCTCTAATGGGATGATGAAGTGATGGATGGATGATGCAAGCAAGAAAATAGGGAAATGTACCAAGGAAGAACAAGGAGAAAATCTGTCTTTTAGACCAGCCTTCACCCTTAATCATGAAGATTATCTTCTACACCAAACAATCAACATCAAAGAAGAAAGATAACAATTAAGAACATAGGCCACTCACCAATTTTTTGCAAATTTTTCTTCAAATAGGCAGGCCTCTCTAAAAAAACAGCTACAAGATAGCAACTAGGGCACAAAATTGTAGCCTCCCTCTAGCAAATAGTAGCCTGCCCAGAATTTTTGCAAATGCCCTAACATGCAGCCTCCTTGAAAAAAAAAAAATCGCAGGTCTTGCCTTCTTCTAATTCGCAGCACCCTCCTAATAAATTCGTTGTCTTCCTTCCAGATTTTGCAGCTCTTCCTTTAGCAAATTCGCTGCCTCCTTGAACAATTTCGCTCTTGCTGCTCCTCAAATTCGCTGCCAAGAGAAATGAGAAATGATGAGTGAAATGAGAGGAGAGCCTTCATTATATACCAATTTCTTCCCTCCAAAAAGCAGGGCCGACTTTATAGTAGGAGGAAAAATAAATAAATTAAAATTGCCAAATTTAACATGAATTAAATAAAAAAATGCACAACCCTAGGGGATTTAATTTTAATTTAAAATTGGGTCAGCCTAGTGCAAAATAATAGATTTAAATTAGCCAAATCCGAAATTATCATAGGCTCAAAAATTGAAATTTTGAAAAAAGGTCATTTAGGCGTCCAATATAACTTTAAACCTTCCCCATTGTGGACCCAATAACTTGCCTTGAATTTCACACCTGTTAGGCCTTAAAATATATTGAATTTAACACACAAAGGGGCCCAATTTAAATTTCTAAATTACAAACACTTAGCCCAAAAAATATGATTTTAATGCATTTAATCATGACAACCAAAATTAATTTTTATTATTTTGCAATTCAAAAATCATTTTGCAATTTAACTTCCATTTGGCAATTTAACTTCCATTTAATTTCCATTTTTCACCATCAAAAAATCTACAAGATTTTCCCAAAAATATCCAATTTCACAATTAAATTTCGAAAATGTTCAAGTTTTTCAATTTCATCAATTTTCAAAATTCACCTAAGTCCAAAATTTGCACTTTTATCCGGCCAAATATTAAAATAAAATTTTCTCATCGAGTTTCATTTGGCCTAGAGACAAAATCAACTGTTTAAGAAAATCAATGTTTTGCACAAGGTGAAAACAAGCAATGCCCCCCAAGCGCTTCACAATATCCAAGGCGTAGAATTTTCGTTTCAAAACCTCTAGATCGCTCCAAAACTCGCTAAGGCATCCAAATACTCCCGGATCTAGAAAATTGCCAAGGCTTGCTCAAAAAATTGGGGCTCCCCAAATTCTTTGGGGCGATGGTGTGAAAACCTCACAACAGTCTTCTATTGTTTGGACTATGGATTATTGGTTTACAGACCTGCAAGTGCAATTTATGATATTTTGAGTGTGCTCAGTGAAGTTCTTTGTGTTTGGAGCTGATGAGATGGTCCATGTTCATTTTTAGTGAGTTGGGTATACTTGGGTTATGATTTCTTAACAATCAAACCTGCTGTCCAGTCTGTTACAGCATGATATCTGGGCATTTTAAGACTTATTTTAATGTTCCACTCCATCATTGCAAGGTATTATATTAATATTTCAATTGTTGGGTTGTTTAGGTGCAAGGTATATGCAATCATTTTCAGTATAACAGCAGCTGTTACCCTTGGAACATATTATCAGCAAACTAATCCTTCCTTATGATGTTTATCATGCAAATGTGCTGATATTTGTGGCCTTTTTGGAAAGATCAAATCAATGACATGTATGCTGAGATGAATAATAAATAATATAGCTATTATTTATTATTTATCTCAACATACATCTCATTAATTGTTGTATTAAACTCTGAATGAAAGATAAGAAACATCTTTATATTGTCCTAGAGGGACGACTTCATATTGTCCAAAAGGGACAACTTGTGTTAATACTATGCGAAATATACTTAGCTGATTCAGGTCGGCCTTTACCATTGATGTTGAGGCGTGTCTTTTGAATGTCTTCACACACACACACACACACACACATATATATATATGTGACCTATGGTGCGAATTATCCAAGACATAGAAGACATAACATGTCAAGGAAATTCGCTCTACAAGCAGATCCAAATTTGATTATTGCAGCAGTCATACATTGAATAATAATTATTCATTTCTCATACACATTAGAAGAAGATATGCAGCTGAAGATGGAAGAACATTAGGCTCAAAGTGGAGGAATTATTTGCTACAAATCGGGTATTATCTTCTCCTTTCTTTGTTAATTTTTGTCATTATTATTTTCAGTCTTAAAAGCTATCTATAGATTGTATTTTTTCCCTTACATAAATCTGAATATATTAACATGGTATCAGAGCCAAGTTAGAAAAGATCCATCTCAGATTTTAGGAAAACAATCTCAAACTTTAAGGCTTAGAAATTATGGATAATCTAGCCCTCTATTCTGCCCTATCAACTCAAACATCTAATCGATATTCTTGGGTTATTGATAGTGGGGCTTCTAGGCATATAATTGGATTCAAAGAGAATTTAGATTCATTTATAGAAACCTGTAGAGAAGAAGTCACCATAGGAGATGATACCTCTTATCCTATCATGGGAATTGGGAATTGTCTTATCCAATTGAAATCCGGGATAACCCTTCAACTATCCGAAGTCTTATATGTCCCAAGCATAAAACAAAATCTTGTCTCCATATCAGCCCTTGAGGATAAAGGCTATAGAATCACCTTTATGAAAGGGAAAGTATTGGCATGGCCTAAAAATTCAAATCTAAAACAAGCCTATGCTATAGGAATTCGTCATGAATGCTTATACAAGCTTGATACAACCTCTCTTCAAGCTCTCTCAATTGCATCCACTGATCCTTGTGAACTATGGCATAGGAGATTAGGTCACCTAAATTTTCAGACATTATCATCTATGTTCAATCTAGTTGTAGGTCTTCCTAACCTACCCTTAAAACATGAAGGTGTTTGTAAAGGTTGCACTCTAGGAAAGAATATTAAGACTACCTTTAACAACAATGAAAGTAAAACTAAAGAAATTCTAGAAATCATTCACACTGACCTTTGCAGTCCCATGTCTGTACCATCCATAGGAGGATGTCTATATTATATTATATTTGTGGACTATTTCTCTAGGAAAACATGGATATACTTTCTCAAAAGCAAAGAATCAATTGAAGTTCTCAAGAAATTTAAAGAGTTTAAATCTCTAATAGAAAATCTCACCAACAAAAGGATAAAAGTTCTTGGATCAGATAATGGAGGTGAGTACACTTTTGAGGTCTTCAGCACCTACTGTAAAGAAGCAGGAATTAAGAGGGAGTTTACAGTTCCTTATAATCCCCAACAAAATGGTGTTGCAGAAAGGAAAAATAGAACCATTGTAGAAGCTACAAGAGCTATGCTTCACGACCAGGATCTTCTCACTCCACTTTGGGTTGAGGCTAACACTGCAGTCTATATTCAAAACAGATGTCCTCATTCATCCTTAGAAAATAAGACTCCTGAAGAAGCATTTACTAGGAACAAACCTGACATCAATCCCCTAAGAATCTTTGGATGTCCTGTATACTTCCATATTCCTAAAGAGGAGATCTAAATTAGAACCATCAAGAAAGAAAGGTATACTTGTAGGATACAGTGATTCAGCCAAAGCATATAAAATCTACGTTCCGGGTCAAAATCAAATCAAATTGAGTAGAGATGTAATATTTGAAGAAGACCTTGCCTTCTCAAAATCTAAGGATAATTCATATGAGTATAATAATTTATCTCACTCCATTGATAAAATTCAACCTTCCGAGATACAGAGGGAGAGAAATGAGATAACTAAAGATGCTCCTAAACCTATAGATATCCCATGCATCCTTCCTAGCTCTTCCAATATCAACAAGAAGAGGCCACTTTGGGCCACAAAGATGTTGGAAGATGCAAATAACTATGCAGCTCATCCAGGAACATTTAGGGAAAGCAAAAGACCAAAGAGATATACTAACTATACTGCATTTATGAGTGAGATAATAGATTCAAAACCTTCCTCTTCTAAAGAGGCTCTCTCCCACCAGGCATGGAAAGATGCTATGATAGAAGAATATAGATCCATTATTAAGAATGATGTTTGGGACATCGTCCCTAGACCTAAAGACAAATCTATAGTATCTTCTAAATGGATATTCAAAATAAAACATGTTGCAGATGGAAGTACAGAAAAACATAAAGTAAGATTTGTAGATGGAGGTTTCTCCCAAAAGAAAGGAATTGACTATGAAGAAACCTTTGCACCTATTGCACGTTATACATTTGTTAGAACTATAATTGCCATTGCAACATCCAAAAGATGGAAGATTCATCAAATGGATGTGAAAACTGCTTTTCTAAATGGAGAAATCGAAGAAGTTTATTTAGAACAACGTGAAGGATTCATTATTCATGATCAACAATCTCACATATGTAAACTCAAGAAAGCACTATATGGGCTCAAACAAGCTCCTCGAGCTTTGTATGAAAGGATAGATGGTTATCTTCTCAGATTAGGATTCTCTAAGAACGATGCAAACCCTAATTTATACCTTAAGATTACAAATGGTGATATGTTAATTTTAGTATTATATATTATATGTGGATGATCTTCTAATTACAGGTGAAGAATACCTCATAGAAAAGTGCAAACTAGATCTTGCAAAGGAATTCGAAATGAAGGACCTAGGACTCCTTCACTACTTCCTTGGTTTAGAAGTGTGGCACCAATCTAATGGAAACATCTTAAATCAAGGTAAATACACACTTGATATATTAAAAGGATTTGGCATGATGGATTGCAAACCTATGTCAACTCCCACGGAAACAAATCTTCTCAAGTTGAGAGAAGCTATGTCTAGTTCAGAATTGGCAGATCCTACTTTTTATAGACAAATTATTGAATCCTTAATGTACTTAATTAAACTCTAGACCTGACATATGTTATGTTGTAAATTCTCTAAGTCAATTTATGGTAGAACCAAAACAACATCATATGAGTGCAGTCCAGCACATTTTAAGATATCTTCGAGGAACCATAGAGTATGGCTTATTATATAAAAAATGAGAAATTAGAACTTCACGGCTTCTTAAATTCAGATTGGGCCGAATGCTCATCAAATCGTAAGAGTACTTCAGGATGTTGGTTTAGCTTAGGGTCAGCTATGATCTCTTGGTTTACAAAGAAACAAAATTTTGTTGCCCAAAGCTCTACTGAAGCTGAGTATATTGTTGACTCCTTAGGAGCCCGAGAAGCAATTTGGTTAAGAAAACTCCCTATAGGATTATTTGGTCAACCCATGGAACCTGCAGTTATTCACTGAGATAATCAAAGTTGTATTACACTTGCTATTAAGCCCATGTTCCACAACAGATCCAAACACATTGAAATTCCATATCACTATATTAGAGACATGGTAGAAAGTAAAGCTATTAAATTAAAATATGTTTGTACTAAGGAACAAACTGCAGATATTCTAACCAAAACCCTTGCTAAGAACAAAATTGAGCATTTTAGAAATAAACTTGGCATGGTGAAAATATGAGTATTTTGTAATGCTAACATATTCATACATTTTCTTTTGTAGGCATTGCATATTTGAGCGTTGGGGCTCCTACATATTTGAGCGATGAGACTTTTACATAATTGATTGTTGAGGCTCTTACATATTTGAGCGTTGAGACTCCTACATATTTGAGCATTGAGGCTCTTGCATATTTGAGCATTGAGGCTCTTGGACATTTGAGCATTAGAGCGTTGAGACTCTTTGATTATACTTTACATCATGAGATATTCTTGGGACATGATATGATTGATTACATCATCTAACTACATTATGTTAATTATAAGATTTATTTTGATCTTCCCTCAAGACCAAGAGGGAGTGTTGATATTTGTGGCTTTTTCGGAAAGATCAAATCAATGACATGTATGCTGAGATGAATAATAAATTATATACCTGTTATTTATTATTTATTTCAACATACATCTCATTAATTGTTGTATTAAACTCTGAATGAATGATAAGAAACATCTTTATATTGTCCTAGAGGAACGACTTCATATTGTCTAAAAGAGATGACTTGTGTTAATACTATGCAAAATATACTTAGTCGATTCAGGTCAGCCTTTACCATTGATGTTGAGGTGTGTCTTTTGAATGTCTTCACACACACACACACACACACACACACACATATATATATGTGTGGCCTATGGTGCGAATTATCCAAGACATAGAAGACATAATATGTCAAGGAAATTCGCTCTACAAGCAGATCCGAATTTGATTATCGCAGCAGTCATACATTGAAAAATAATTATTCATTTCTCATACACATTAGAAGAAGATATGCAGCTGAAGATGGAAGAACATAAGGCTCGAAGTGAAGAGGAATTATTTGCCACAAATCGGGTATTATCTTCTCCTTTCTTTGTTAATTTTTGTCATTATTATTTTCAGTCTTAAAAGCTATCTATAGATTGTAAATTTTTCATTACATAAATCTGAATATATTAACAAAATGTACTTACAGTGTAACATTGGATGGTAGCACCGCCCATGGATCTATTTGGATTTTGTTGATACTTACCCCACTGGATAAGTGATTCATTGTAAATCGCCCACCACTGGAAGGTGCCTGCTTTCATTTCAATTTATAAAAGATTTGCCATTGAAATGATATGCCCCAAGTAGTTATTTACTTTCAAATAAAGAAAGCTTTCCCACTAAAAAGTGGATGTGCCCCTAAGCTTCCTCACGAAAATATTAGTGCCCTTCTAATTCCTGCCGAATAAGCAGATGTTTACTTTTTTTTATTGTTTACGCATCCCACTGAACAAGTGGTATTGGCTGGCTTGCCACCTGATACTTTCCTTTCAGCAGTTTGCTTTTAGTTTATTGCGATTCCAGAACACAATATGATCTTACTTTTCCCTTTCCGGGATCTAGGTGATTAGAAAGTGTAAAGGAAATTATTATGTATTGAATTGTATTCAATTTCAGTTGAAAGCTAACCCATATTATCAAAAAAATAGAGGGTGGTTAGTACAATGAATCATGAAACTATTCAATAGACTAAAAAAATATGAACCAAGGTCAAATTTAGATTGCCATATAAGAATGCCTCTCTAGATGCTAATCTTATAATATTACAACTTTAATCTCTTTCTCCCCTTCAACCTAAAATGAACTGTGCCCATATTGTAGAAATAGTCAGAATAGACATCCAAACAAAACAGTTCTACTTAAGCATAGAATTGTCTAAAGTATGTTTATATATCAAGAACACCATAAGTGTGTTGATTGTCATCCGACAAAATGGAGAATGATCTTGGCATTTTGCTAAAGAGCAGGAAAAGACAGTTTATCATACAAAGTAACCATTAAACAAAATACCAATAAAGTTATAAACTAATCAAGAAAAATGTTACAATAATTCAAGCATTTTTTGATGATGGTAATTGAAAAGCATACTTCTCTATTCGATCCTCAAGAATAACCTTGTCTCCAAATATAATAATCTGTGGCATTTTTTATCACAATGTTAGAATCCATGGATACAAATGGTTCAATATTACTAAATATCATATTTAGAACAGAATATACATCAAGTGGCAGTGTCCCAAAAGGGGAAAATTTTGAAAAGATAGATCAGTAGTTCCAATTAACACTATTTGGAAGAATTGAAACTAAAATCACATCAAGAAAACACTAGCTGAAGCATTCTCCTCATTTTCCTTTCCTCTTATTTACACATAAATCATTAGCTTCAAGGATAATGTCAAAAATACATCAAGGTGACAATCATTAAAAAGTAAAATGAACACCTTTTTTAAGTAAGCTGAGAAATGACCCATACATCAAACCTTATACATCTCCACAGCCCAACATAAAAGCATTGATACAATTCTAGATTCACCTTTCAGTTAAATTGTATTTTCATTATTACTTCAACTATTTCCAGGAACTACAAAAAAATAGCATCAAATAATGAATATATCAAACATGTGTGTAAGGAGAAGCATTAGAGCATGAGACTTAATAAAGCATGTTAGTACCCTCAAATTTGGCAAATTTGATTTTCACACTGTACAGATTAACCATAATCAGATTCTTCAACATATGTTTTTGTTAGATAACAGTCCTCGCCCATGGTGAATCTTGTTGATCAGGAGAGATCAAAAACAAATGGTATCTCAAGTTCGTCATTAAAAGAATATACAATCATATCTAAAGGGGTCAAGGCATCAAAGCAATTACGATACATGATATCCATTGAGAGCGATATGTAAAGAAAAATGGCAAATATCCCAAGAAGGAAGCATTGTAAACTAATTTGTCTTCCTTTTGCTTTCACAAGTACAATCCATTTTACAGCAGTGTTCAGTATCTTTGGAGGGAGTGACCTTTGGAGAGAAACTAGCTTTTAGCAAGAATTAAAAGCTCGGAACACTAAGAAAACAACAAAAAGATCATTACATCAACACTTCTAACATAAAATTGTTCATGATATAGCTTGCATGTCCAATGACCATTTTGACATTTTTAACAACTTCCACAACACTTTCAACATATTGACTTTGGTAACTATGACCAAAATCCAAGGCACTTTTCATGACCTCATACACCAAAAAAAAGTAAGGGCTTATAGAATACATTGTGAAACTTGCATAAAAAGATTCAATAGTTTGTAAAGTTGGGTCATGACCCCGACCAGATTCAACAATATCTGATTAGAAATTGTCTCACAATAGCGAAACTTCACAATTTCTTAATCGTAAGACTGACTGCATCAGCCTGTACTCACCACCCTGAACAGAATCATAACCACTGTATATCAATCATGTCCATAACCAGGAGAGCTGCCTTGTGAATCACCTCTGTGAACAGCGATCTTCCCTTGACCAATTGGACAATTAAGCATTAATCAATGGGTAATCCAGCATCAACCGATAGAGTGATTAACAAACACAAATTAAAAGAGGATTAAATGAGAAGAGGTGTGATGGGCAAATAAACCAACATGACCCTCCCATCGGTCATGACCCTACAGGAAAGACACCACTCTCCAGACCCGATGGAGGGGTATAATATGACTCCACCAACATTAAAGGACGGACAAGAAAATCGAATCACAAGAAAAGCAATAATACTTACAAGTACAAATTATATATCGATTGTGGTATGGATTTCCATACATAATGGAATAATTCTATGTACATCTGCATACTTGTGAACAAATATGCATTGCTGTTTATGATTATCTGACATAGCATATAGATATATTGCTGATTCAAGGTGTGTTACCATCTATGACTGGTTTAATGGATAGACATGGAAAATATGTGATCAGGAAATAAGGTGTTATGCATATTTATACTGTCTGACTGATGTAACCAGCCATGGTAAAGAAACTGGGGAATTAGAAGTGGGGGAACGGTGATGGGGTCATCTTCTAGGTATGCCACCTCATGGGATAAGATCAGGGAGTCCCATGGGGCCAAAGGGGTACAAACGGTCCTGCCTTTGGGCTTAGAAAGGATGGACTTCCAGGGCACCCTATAGTGAATGCTCTTCATGCTCTCTATAATGGTAAGTGAGTGCATTAAGAACATTCAATCATGGGAAGTAGGATAGAAGTAGCAAGACTAAGGGGAACGGTTATAGGACATCTCACTAGGTACTCCACCTCATATGGATGGCACGGGCTACATGAGGCCAAGAGGGATGGTATATCCACTCTTGGGCCTAGGGTAGAGAATCTCTAGGGCACCCTATCAAGTCACCCTATCATGTGTATACTTCGTGTATGCCCCATGTCTTCATGCATTTATGTGTATACTTCATGTTTTCATTGTGTATGCTCTGTGTTTGGTAAAGCATATATCTGAGATAAAAAATACTACAAAGATTTTGTGAATTGAGCTTGGCAGACCCAACAAGCTTATTTTATATTTAGTATGCCATAATGTTTAAGCTCTCATGTGAATTGCTTCACATGAAGGCTCAAGGTACTACTCATCTTTATTCAGAAAATTGAAAATGTTTTCTATATTCAAAATCTGAATTTCTGTCTTTGCCACTTTGAAATAAGTTATTGAGCAGAAGCAAGAGATCACAAGCTCTGAACTTCAAAAATGGTAGTGAATTTTCTTGTAAACCAATTGCAGATTATTTTCCAAAATTTGGCATTCATGGAGAGGTTAGAACACCCACACCAAAAAGGCATCAAACAGTGGATTAATCCAGCTATAATAGAAATGGAAAGGAGTACAGTGAAAGACATAAGTTGGAACTTGATGTTATTACAGCACCCAGATTGCCTGCAGGGAAAAGGCGATCAAACATGGGTACAATTTGTTGAGTACTGCATGCTGACGAAATAAGGCCACAATCTTAAGCAGGACTACAGAGAAATAGAGGAGGAATGAGTCTCTCCAGCAAACCAACAAGAGTAGATAGGCCAGAAAAAACTCCCAAAAGATGTAAATTGCAAAACCATAAATAGTATATTGGAGGGTTACAAACGTCACTGCATATGAAAATCAGGAAATTAGCAGAAACTGTGCTTTAGTGGGCATCTAGCAATGGTCCTCTTCGAAGAAACAGAGAGTAATGGGACTGGAAACAACTGGGAGAAAATAAGCAAAAAGAAAAAAGCACAAGGGAAATAGCCAACAAAACTGATACTTTACACTCTTCATCAATGTTGATTATATAGATGTACAACAATGAGGATGCATGCCAATTGGAGAAGTCAAGAAAACAGAGAAAACAAAATGCTAAAAACTAAAAGAAAATCAAGGAATCATTTGCAGGACTGAATCTCCTCAATTTGCTGTCAAGGTAACACCAAGATTTTATATACTTTTCCAAGCTACATGAAAGAATAATTCTGAAATGGGAGGTGTCAATCATATGTCTGAAAATATTTTTAACTCTTTGCAAGATACTTGACAAATTTCAACACCAGAACATCCATATATGTAATGTCCCCATTTTTCAGACTTCAGGATTAGCTTGGTTTGACGACCTGTTGATGTGAGTTTTGTACCACTACATAACATATAGCAATTGAAATACTTGATACAGCGTACCAAACACTCAACCCTCTCTTGAAAAGTATATAAGATACTCCAAGGTTCCTTACACCTGTGGATACTAACTCAGTTATATAAATGTGATTTGCTGGTAATCACTTCGGCGGGCTTACGTTGTTCATTTAGAGATGTTAAACTCTTGCTATGATGATAATGGGATTTAGCTTTGCAATGTATATTCAATGACTTTCTCCAATTTACCACTTTCAACTTTGCTCTTCAAAACTTCTCACTACTAACTACTTCTTGCTCTACTACTACTCCTATAGAATGGAAAGATTGGCGAATGGACGGGGATCAAACCAAATGAAAGCTTACCAGCGGCTCTACTTCCATCGGTGCGATGAGTCTAAGGGTTACTCTTAGGATTTTCACACTAACACCTATCTTCCAACCCAACTTGAAGTACAAGCGGAAAGATAAAATGCAAGTAGAACTTGGGAGCAATTGACTAGATTACCACACAAGGTTCCTTGACAAGCCGCCAAGATGCTAGTGGCCTAGTATAAGATCCTCATCAAACATTCACCAACATCACCATTACAACTAACCATTTACTTCTATTCTAACAACATGAAATAAAATCCTATTTTAATTTGAGAGATGAGAAGAACCATGCAATACACCAAAATGATCATGTATATCCACCATGCAAACCACAACAATGAATAGAGAACAATTTTGATTGTATTCTAGCAACAATTCTCCAACATAACTCTCTTTTACAAATGAGTACAAATGGCCTTATATAGAGGCTCAAAATTACAACGAGTGGCCAAGATTAAGAGGCAAAATCAAGGGCCAAGATTAAACCCTACAAACCCTAATTAGGGTTACCAACTTTCAACCAATTACATGAGGGCACCAACTTTGTGGGCCAATGAGAAAATTACAATAATCTGTCAACCAATGAGAACATAGGACACTTGGCATGATTTGATTGCATGCACATGAAATTGCCACCTCATCAACCTTGTCTTATAAAGTTCATTAATCCTTGAGATGAGATGAAGCCTTGGATGCTTGAGCTTGTCCTTAGAAATTTTCTCACCACCACTTGAACTTGCTTGTACTTGATGTCCTAACCTCGAAAGGGTGAGGTCTCCATGCACTTGGGGTAATCTTGCCTTGACCTTGGTGGCTTGCCTGGATGTGAACCTTGTGCAATTTAAGAGCCTTGCTCTTAGCCACCGCCTTGAAATCAAACTTGACCTCCCTCAACCTTTCAATCACTTTCCTCCTTACTTCAATACTTTGCCATTTTTAACCTTCCTATTTGGATTTGATCTGCATGCATGCATCTTTGTTTCAATAACCTTGGGTTTTGGGCACCTGCCCTCACCATATCTCGTTGATTGTTCCACAATCCACCCATCACTGAGTTCATCAACTGCTTTCATCAATGCTTTCCTCCTTGGTTAACCCTTGACTGCCTTCAACTGTTCGAACTGCCACAACCTTGCCCTTTTGGCATAAGTACTTGCCTCAACCATAGTGGTGCAATGCATCTCCCCAAGATTAGATTTGGTTCGACTGGCAAAGCATCACTAGTAGTCTTGCACCCGAATTGAAGAAGTAGGACCCCATGTAGATTTGCCCCCGATTTTGTACTATTTAAGTTGCAACTCTAAATTCATGCTAGTGATCCTAATCCAATCAATTTTCCTTAACCATTCTCAATCTCTTCAATAAAATAAAACATCCAAGGATCAAACTGTGTACCTTTAGCATAGCTTGGGATTTGACTGAGAAGCACGATGAAGGCGCTGCACTCTAATTTGCAATCTGACTTTGTGAGCCTTGATGACTTGATGTAACCAATTCTGTCGTATCATGTCTGCTGCTGGGGTAGACTGAACACTTCCTTGCACAAATCCATACTGATTGATCCTCTTTGCCACAGGTGACTGGCTGTCTCTCAACCTCTCTCTTAATTGAATCATATCAAAGGTACCAATGTTGGTGTCTCCAACGTATTTCAATTTTGAGCGGAAATTGGAATTGGGTATCATGACTTCCTTGTCTCCTATTTCAGCATTAATTCCTTTGGGTCGCTTGCTTGCATTAACATCAGTCATCCTAAACACTTATCACTCCCCGCCTTTTCTACAATGCTGGTGAAACTACACTTATCACTCCAATCTTCGCCTAGGGGTGGAATACTACACTTATCACTCCCCGCCGATACCTTAAGATGGACTACACTTATCACTCCAATCTTCTCCCTAAAAAAATGCAATGCAATGATGCAAACTACACTTATCACTCCCCGCCTTTGCCTTAAAATGGACTACACTTATCACTCCAATCTTCGCCTAGGGGTGGAATACTACACTTATCACTCCCCGCCGTTGCCTTAAGATGGGCTACACTTATCACTCCAAATCTTCGCCTAAGATGAAATGCAATGATGAAATGCAAGCGAGAACTTGAGGGAAAAAAGCCAATCAAGACAATCGAGTAATCTACTTAATATCCAAATACCTAACTCTACTCTTGAAATTAGTTTTCAACACCTAAACTAGCACCAATGAAATGAAAGCAATTAAAGAGAGAGGAAAAGATAGGCCACTCACCAACAAGGGCTAGGAATCCTTTGTCTAGGCAATTAGCTGGGCTTGATCTTCAAAATCTTCTATCTCCACAAGAAAATCTCCCCTTCTCCAATTCACTCTCAAAATCTGATTGCCATGAATCTTCTATCAATAAATTCTTCTATTACAAATCTGATTTGCCTCAACTCAAGCTTCTTCTCTTCATCAAACTCTCCAATTTTCGAATTTGCTTTTCGAATCTACTTTTTCGGACTGCTTTTTCGCTCTGCTTTTTCGGACTGCTTTTTCGCTTTGCTTTTTCGGACTGCTTTTTCGCTCTGCTTTTTCGGACTGCTTTTTTGCTTTGCTTTTTCGGACTGCTTTTTCGCTCTGCTTTTTCGGACTGCTTTTTCGCTTTGCTTTTCGGACTGCTTTTTCGCTTTGCTTTTTCGGACTGCTTTTTGCTGCCAAGAGAAAAGGAGAGAAGTGAATGAGATGGTGAAATGAAGTGGGGGAGAGCTCCCCTTATATACCAAATTTTGCCTCCAAAAAAGCAAGGCCGACTTTGTAGGAGGAGGGAAAAACAAAAAATTAAAATTGCCAAATTAAACATGAATTAAATGAAATAAATTGCCCAGCCCTAGGGGATTTTATTTTAATTTAAAATTGGGTCAACCTAGTGCAAAATTATTGGTTTAAATTAGCCAAATCCGAAATTATCATAGGCCCTAAAATTGAAATTTTGAAAAAAGGTCATTTAGGCCTCCAATATAGCTTTAAACCCTCCCCATTGTGGACCCGATAACTTGCCTTGAATTTCACACCTCCTAGGCCTTAAAATACGTTGAATTTAACACACAAAGGGGCCCAATTTAAATTTCTAAATTACAAACACTTAGCCCAAAAAATATGATTTTAATGCATTTAATCATGACAACCAAAATTAATTTTTTATTATTTTGCAACCCAAAAATCATTTTGCAATTTAATTTCCATTTGGCAATTTTATCCCTTTTTTATTTTTGCAATTTATTATCTCTAATTGGCAACTTTAAATTTATTCTTTAATTTCCATTTTTCTCCACCGAAAAAAATTTACAAGATTTTCCCAAAAATATCCAATTTCACAATTAAATTTTGAAAATCTCGAGTTCTTCAATTTCATCAATTTTCAAAATTCATCTTAGTCTGAAAATTTTGCAAATTTGCCCTGCCAGATATTTTTCTAATAATCGAAATAAAATATTCTTATTGAATTTCGTTTGGCCTAAAGACAAAATCAACTGTTTAGGAAAATCAATGTTTCACACAAGGTGAAAACAAGCTATACCCTCCCAAGCACTTCAAAAATATCCCAGGTGTAAAATTTTCATTTCAAAACCTCTGGACCGCCCAAAAATTCGCTAAGGCACCCAAATACCCGGATCTAGAAAAATTGTCAAGGCTTGCTCAAAAAAAATGGGGGTCCCCAAATTCTTTGGGGCGATGGTGTGAAAACCTCACAACACGACCCTCGCAGGCTAATCAGGTGATCAGAGGGGGTCAGATGTCAGAGCCAGTGTTGGGATTCCACTCTGGGGATTCAGTTTATCAAGTTTGCTCTTCATTCAGGTCATTTCGGTCGACTTACTATTTTTAGTAAGTGGTATTTTGGGGATGGCCAGGATTAGCAGGGTGTCTGCACGGAGTGTCAGATGATTCAGGATCGAGCCTCAGGGAATCTCCAGTTTAAGAGACTTACTATTTTTAGTACGTCTATTTTTAGCAGCTGGCTATTTTTGGCAGTGGGTTATTTCCGACAGGGCAATTGGCGTTTGAGGCTCTGGTGTCGGGAATGAGTTTGATTCAGTCAGCAGAATTCAGTGGCTTTGTTTTTAAAGTTATCGTTATTAAATTAAAGTATTTTAATTTAATAACTTAAGTACTTTATAACTTTAATGTTATAAAGTGAAATATTCATTTAAAAGCTTTTAATATGAAAAAAGTGAAATTGTGCTTTTTCCGAAAAAGCTATAAGTGAAAAACGCACAAAATTGAGAGGGGGAGGGGGTGAATCAGTTTTTAACACAAACTTTTAAAACTTAGAAGCAGAAAACAAAGAGCACACAGCAAAGAGGACAAGACACGCAAAATTATCTCGTGGAAACCCAAGACGGGAAAAACCACGGCATCACTACTCCAATGGGCAACAACCCGTTACAACTGAGAGCTACAACTCTCCTCAAATCACATCAAAACTGGCTTCAACCAGTTAGCAATAAGGCTACAACCTTATCAATAAGATATCAGACAAATAATACAAAAATGAGCTCCTTGTCTTCACATAAGCGTAAAGACCCACAAACGTATGACAGACTTCAACCACCACTCATAGTTTTTGGCCTCCCTATCAAAAGAAGCAGATGTATTTCTGTTTATGATACTCCTGTTTCATATGCTCCTGTATCCACCCTTTTGAGTTCTGTGTACACCTTTTCTTCACTATCTGCAGCGTTAGATAATCCTTTTGTAGACACCTTCAAGTATGTTTTTAATGTTGTTGCAAAAAGGGATCTCCACTACTTTTTTCTCCTCACTGCTACAGTCGCATTTTCATCATAAGCTTGCAGCACCAACACTATTAACTACAGACGTCCCATGCACACTTCTTGAAATCCTGTGTATTTTGATATACTCTAAAGCAAGCACCTCTCCATTTTGCTACCTATTTTTTGTTGTTCACATTCACCTCTTGTCTCTGTGACAATTCCTTAGTCGTATATGTTTTCAATCCTGCAAGGCTAATTCAATATGACTGTTTTTGTCTCTACGTAGAACCTACACACCTGACACTGGTACTCCCTTTTGGAGTTAGCATTCTCCAGCTTTTCAGTGCCGCAATTTTTTTAACCCAACTGTTTTTTTTTATATCCCTGCACTTTCCGGGGAGATCTGTATTTTCACCACTCTACATAGCGCATGATATCTCCTTAATTTCTTACAATTGTTCTTCTCCTGTTTTTGACACGGGGCCCTCATGTTAACACCTTGGCATCGTATCTAAGCCACATAACAAAAAAACGGCTCTGTTTCATGCATTTCAACACTCGTTGTAATCTTCTTCACTCCCGACAAATTATCATTGTCTTCCACTGTGAAGAACCACGTCCAGTTTTTAAACCGATACATTTGATGCCGTGAATGCTTTTGTCGCATACATCCCCTCTCAAAACGACCGCACTGTTCCGACTCCACTGTAATCACAATCGCATTACCACCAAAAAAAACGCCTGACTTTTCTGTTTATACCATAAATCGCGTGCCGCAAAACAGCTAACACATCACGATAGATAGCCTGAAGGTATGTATTTTTGTAACCGTTAATGCGATATCAGTTTTGATAGACGTGTTTTGTTGGACGCCCACTCCATAACTGTCTGTAGCTATTTCTCTTCTTAAACAGAGGACACCGGACACTTGCCTACCGTTCACGATGACTTCCTAAAATGCATCAAATGCTAGACCCCGACGTGAGGACCTGTGTCATGGAGTCGAGTTCTAATGGCAGTTAGATAGTGTCTCCCTTTTGTTTTTTTGGCTTTTGCATCACAACGGTTGATACAAATCAACCACTGCATTTTTGGTCTCTGAAGATAACTTGATGCCCAACCTGACGGTGCCAGTCTGATTTCAAAAAAGGAAATGATGGTATTTGTTAAAGAACGTAAGTAACTCCATTCTCAATCACACACTCTTTTCTTAAAATAGAGAACGATAGACACAGTTTGTCCACATGTCCATTTCAATCAAAACCGTAACAGGCCTACAAATTTGTAAACAAATGTAACACAAGACATCCTTAAGGAGAGCCAGTTGTCGTATTGTGAATTTGCCACATGTTAAGAAAACAACAGCCCAGAGCGCAGGTATGACAGATTGCAAGGAGGAAATACTCAGATCAAGTGACAGTCTAAAATGACACGAAAGTATGCACACAACAAACACCAGCATACACCAGCAAAAGTTCAACAATGACATAAAACTAACAATAAGTACAACTCGAAAAAGCACTTTCATTCACCGATTGATTATTTGATATTTTGTTTGTGAGAGAATTCTGCTTGGCTTTGGAAGCTAGGGTTTGAGCTCGGTCTTCAGCTTTTGGAGAGAGTTCTTTTGTGATTGTTGAGTTTGGTCTTCTTCCAAGAGAGAACTCATTCTGGTGTTGAATTGAATCCAGTGCTAAGGTATACTGGATGTGTATGAAGTTATTCTACAGGAAAATGATGTGTTCTCTTGAATTCTGAATTTGTTTTTTGCTGAGGTTCGAATTGTATTGGGAATTGTGCTATGTCTGATTTTTTGGTGCTGCAATTAAGAAATTGGTACGAATTATGTAAAGGATCAAGCTTGTGTTTGCCCTAACAGCCGTAGCACACATTCAGACCTTGCGTTAGTTATTGGTGGACATCACCCTTCACGTGGAAGCTGTTAATCTTTGCAGCTAGTTGCGTGCATTACCAGGGAGGCTGCCACGTCCCAAACCCTGCTCACGTGAGGATAAGGGGACTGCATTTAATAAGGTTGGAGCTGTAAATACATAGGGCGCCACTATACATTTCTGGGACAGTCACGTTTCCTCACAAGCTGCTAACGTGACTGATATTGGAGGGGCCGTTTATCATCTTGCTGGGTTTCAAAATTGCTGCAGACTGTCACGTTCCAAAATTCCAGGCTCTCACGTGACTGCTGCAGTTTGGCGTTTGAGAATTGTGGCATGTTTTTTTTTAAAGACATTACAAATTACAAGCATTTTCGGATTGCCAGGTGCCTTTGTTTTTTATATTAATTGAAATGCTTTTATATACTATTGTAATGGGAAATAAGAATCAATTAAATTATCAAGAAATATCATTTGTCTTGGATGGATTATTTTGAATTTGGTGAAGGTTGATTATTAAATTGCAATTAAAAGATTTATTGAGCAAGTGCTGCAAATATTTTAAATAAAATAAGAGGATTTGGAAGAAACCAGTTTCGGTTCTTCACAGTGGTATCAGAGCAAAGATCTTGCCATCCTGTAAGGGTATGAAAATAAATAATGGCAAATAGATTTGTGCCAGGCGCGCACTATACTCGCAGGGGGAGAAATTCACCATCTTCCGAAGGTAGTGAACAGGGCCCACGAAATGAACAAGCAGGGAACAGGAATGATACCAGAAATGATATGGACAAGGAGGCCAGAGACACTTTTAGAGCTATTGCTGATGGTCAACATCATGTTGCAACTGTATTGCAACAACTTTCAGACACTACAACGCATTGCATTACCAGGTGCTAGAGATAGAGGTGCGTGTAGTGTTTCAGTCAGCTCACACAGGTCACAAGCTGACAACAGGCGAGCTGATGACAAGCGTATTGATGACAGGCGAGTTCATGACAAGCGAGATTACAAAGCTGATCACACTGGTACTTATGACAGACCTCATCGTCCGACATTCTTGAGGCCAGAGTTGGATGCAGTTAGTGTTGAGCCTGAGCCTGCACCATTTGTCAATGACATGGTGGCACATTTTGCAGAGTGGGATGGTCTCCCTAAGGCACTTAAAAGAAATTTAAATTTTGACAGATATCTGACGCAGAAGCATGAGCATTCCAAGGGCAGGCCAGCTCCTGACACGAGGCAAAGACCTAGACAGGATGAATTAAAGCAGGCAACCAGCAAGTTGACTTTGGACCACTTCGATGGAAGTGGGAAGACTACAGCCAGAGCATGGGTCCACAAGTTGGACACTTATATTTCACTTCGCCCTATGTCTGAGGAGGATGCTATTCGATTTGTTGTGTTACATTTGGATGGGGTTGCTCATGATTGGTGGTATCATGGGTTAGTGTCTCTGCATCATGATCATATTGTGCAGTACCAGGAGTTCGTAGATAGACTGATAGAACGGTTTGATGGGAAGGATCCAGAGACCTACTTCAGAGAGTTAGCTCAGCTGAGACAAACAGGTGGTCTTGAGGCATTCATCAGCAAGTTTAAGCGTCTATCAGTCATGGTATATGACATCTCCGAGAGGAGAGTCATGTTGTTCATAGAGGGTTTGTCAGAGCCGTACAGAGGATGGGTCAAGTCCTTGGACCCACCTACTCTACGAGATGCTATGAAGAAGGCAAGGAATCTTGGGCCTTCTGTTTCACAGGGCAAGTCTACTCCTAGTCCTACTATTCCTCCTGCAAATGAGGTACCTCCACCAGCTGTTGACGGAAAGAAGCCTGCAAGTAGACTTGATGATGACATGCGAGAGGATTTGAGGAGGTAGCTTTTCTATTGGTGCAAAGAGCCTTATGATAGAGAGCATACTTGTGCTATGAGGCCTAAGGGCAAGGCGAATCGCTCTATGTGGGTCTATTCTGGTGAGAGTGAGGCTGAGTCTTCTCATCAGGCTGCTGGTTTTGATACAGAGGAGGAGCAGAGAGTTACTCCAGAGTTTGGTACTGAAGCCAAACTATCTCCGATTGTGTTGTCCACCTCTGTGTCACTTCCCTCTGCTTTCAGACTGAAGGGATTAGTGTAAGGTCAACCTTGTGTTGCTATGTTGGATACGGGAGCTTCGCACAACTTTATTCATGAGCGACTTGTTAGTCAGTGTGGGCTTCAGGTAGAGGAGTTTGCAAGGTTTGGAGTCAAGGTAGCTGATGGCTACAATTTCACCTGTACCAGGTGCATCCGAGATCTCTCTTTATTTCTTGGCGAATACGAGTTGATAGCGGATTTCTATGTGTTTGACTTGGGGGAGATGGATGTAGTTTTAGGGATGCAGTGGATACAGGAGATTAAGGAGTTTTGCCTTAGTGTGGGCCCGATGCAGATCAAATTCGAGTACCAGGGCATAGAGTATGTGTTGCTGGGCATTTCTGAGGGGAGTCTACGCACTATGTCTTTCTGTGTCGTAGATAGTGCTGATTCTTGGAGACATGAGTCTATACAAGTAGAGCCGATCACATATCATGTCTCTCGGAGTCTACCGTTGTATGGTTCTAATCAGCAAATGGGTGTTGTTCACTTTGTGACCAACCCTTTATTTGATGTGGATGTCAGCATGACTTATGACAATCCACTGTTTGAGTTTAGTGATGATCCCTTACAAGAGATGTACGATCATGATGACAATGACATTTGGGATCCGATTTGTGCACCGACTCATCAGGCAATTTGCGCAGGAGCCCAGTCAGGCCTAGTTGATCAGTTTTCAGGGGTGTACACAGTGAGGAGTGCTTATAGCTTTACTTTCGATCGTCACGTTCAGGATATCTATCAGTCACGCAGTTCTTCAGCACTTCCTTTTTATGACTGGTACGATGATTTGGTTAGTTCGAAGACTGGGAGTAAGTCCAGTCTGTTGGTTGAGTTACTCCCATGTGAGTTACTCTCGGTTGAGTTTCTCCCACGTGGCAATCCTGTTGCAACATCATCAATTCGGGTGTTGAGTATAGATTCTCAGTTACTGATGTTGGTACTATTGATGATGTTGGCTTCTTCACAAGAGTATGAGGTTGATCGGGACATTATTCATGACTATCCTTGGGATCTGGGTGGTTTGTGATGGTTGTTTGTTTTTTCCTGATTGCTTGAGGACAAGCAATCTTGGGAAGGGAGGACTGTAATGTCCCCATTTTTCAGACTTCGGGATTAGCTTGGTTTGACGACCCTTGCAGGCTAATCAGGTGATCAGAGGGGGTCAGATGTCAAAGCCAGTGTTGGGATTCCACTCTGGGGATTCAATTTATCAAGTCTGCTCTTCGTTCGGGTCATTTCGGTCGACTTACTATTTTTAGTAAGTGGTATTTTGGGGATGGCCAAGATTAGCAGGGTGTCTGCACGGAGTCAGATGATTCAGGATCGAGCCTCACGGAATCTCCAATTTGAGAGACTTACTATTTTTAGTAAGTCTATTTTTAGCAACTGGCTATTTTTGGTAGTGGGTTATTTCCGGCAGGGCAGTTGGCATTTGAAGCTCTGGTGTCGAGAATGAGTTTGATTCAGTCAGCAGAATTCAATGGCTTTGTTTTTAAAGTTATCGTTATTAAATTAAAATATTTTAATTTAATAACTTAAGTACTTTATAACTTTAATGTTATAAAGTGAAATATTCATTTAAAAGCCTTTAATATGAAAAAAGTGAAATTGTGCTTTTTCCGAAAAAGCTAGCTATAAGTACAACTCGAAAAAGCACTTTCATTCACCGATTGATTATTTGATATTTTGTTTGTGAGAGAATTCTGCTTGGCTTTGGAAGCTAGGGTTTGAGCTCGGTCTTCAGCTTTTGGAGAGAGTTCTTCTGTGATTGTCGAGTTTGGTCGTCTTCCAGGAGAGAACTCATTCTGGTGTTGAATTGAATCCAGTGCTGAGGTATACTGGATGTGTATGAAATTATTCTACAGGCAAATGATGTGTTCTCTTAAAATCTGAATTTGTCTTTTGCTGAGGTTCGAATTGTATTGGGAATTGTGCTGTGTCTAATTTTTTGGTGCTGCAATTAAGAAATTGGTACGAATTATGCACAGGATCAAGCTTGTGTTTGCCCTAACAGCCGTAGCACACATTCAGACCTTGCGTTAGTTATTGGTGGACATCACCCTTCATGTGGAAGCTGTTAATCTTTGCAGCTGGTTGCGTGCATTACTAGGGAGGCTGCCACGTCCCAAACCCTGCTCACGTGAGGATAAGGGGACTGCATTTAATAAGGCTGGAGCTGTAAATACACAGGGCGCCACTATACATTTCTGGGACAGTCACATTTCCTCACAAGCTGCTAACGTGACTGATATTGGAGGGGCCGTTTATCATCTTGCTGGGTTTCAAAATTGCTGCAGACTGTCACATTACAAAATTCCAGGCTCTCACGTGACTGCTGCAGTTTGGCGTTTGAGAATTGTGGCATGTTTTTTTTTAAAGACATTACAAATTACAAGCATTTTCGGATTGCCAGGTGCCTTTGTTTTTTATATTAATTGAAATGATTTTATATACTGTTGTAATGGGAAATAAGAATCAATTAAATTATCAAGGAATATCATTTGTCTTGGATGGATTATTTTGAATTTGGTGAAGGTTGATTATTAAATTGCAATTAAAAGATTTATTGAGCAAGTGCTGCAAATATTTTAAATAAAATAAGAGGATTTGGAAGAAGCCAGTTTCGGTTCTTCCCAATATAGTCAACACTCAAATTCAAATCAGAATCCAGCTGAATTTTATCAATGTGCTTTCCCAACAACAAGCTAAAAAAAACAAATAAAAACAAAAACAGATGAAAAGCGTGGCAATAAATTCATTGAGCTTTCTTTAGTATTGCATGATCTTTCCATCTTTGTTGAAGGCTTTTTCAATCCCATTGCCTATACAAATATGAATTAGAATTATCTGTCCAGCATTTTAATAAAGCTTAAAATAAAGGCTAAATTCATATAACTGCAATTTTATTTGAAAAAAAAAATGTACGATCACAGTTCGCTAAAAGAGCTAATGAAAACAAACCTCAAATTCACCAAATGCCTGCAGCCGGTCCAAAATTTGATTCATGGGAGCAGATTGAACCTATAATCACAAAATTTAAAAGAAACAGCACATAATTAAATAATAATAATGTCTCCTGACACCGGCGTGAAACAATGATGATTATTAAATAATTGAAAAGGCCTAAAAAGTGTGTACCTATATGATGTATATCACCTCAAGTTCCAAATTATCAGAAGAAATTAATATTTCAGTTGAAATTAAATTTAAGAACATTTCACTATGTTGTTACGTATTATTTTATGAATATCTTCCATATGGAAAATTGTCTCTTACTATCTACATCCCAAAAGAGGACCCTATAATAGTAAAATAATTAATGGGAAGTTCAGTTCAGTCTATAATTTCAGGGTATCATCTACTGAATAACTCTGTTACTATATTAGGCAAATAGAAGAATATACACAAACTCCTAAATAAATGTATACTCAATTAACGATTTTATATTTTTTCTATAGTTTAGAATAATCACCTAAACAGAATCTGTGCCAAGCTGAAAATAAAACAAACCCTTGTAACTGTTTTGTTACCCTGCAGCTGTGTTGGATACTGTTTGTTTTGGATTTGGGTTCAGGTTCAGTTTGCTGTGGGTTCAGACAGGGTTTTCCAATTGCAGGATGGATTCATCCAATATACCATGGATGGACCCGGGTAAATTCAGGCTGCAAATGCAGAACTCAGAACATGCTCACAGATAACATAGAATTTTCCATGGGAACAATAGTAAGTGCATTTCCCATTTCAGGGTGTCTTTTTCAATTCACGTATTCCAGATGATAAATATGTCAGCTGTAATAGCACTAATAACTAACAATGGGTATCCAGCCTTGCTTTTGTGGATCTTGTTAGAACTCTTCTTGCTCTCTATTTGAGTAAGTTGCAGCCTTGGTAACCGCATCTCATTTTCTTGTGTATAAATTACAGGGATGGTAAGCATGAAATGCTTTGGGCAGCATTAGACTTCAAACTTCAATTATCTCTTTCTATGGATTAGAATAGGCCTTCAACCTTTTCAAATTCTGGTAGTCATTGAAGTTCATTACAAGTCCTATACCTTACAAACTAGGCAGCAATCTTCATAACCTGCAGACCCTTTGTTTGCTCCTTAATGTTGTTGCTGTATTCTAATGCTTCTCAGAACTTCAGTTCTTGGTTTTTAATGTCCAACATATACGAACTTTTGCATTTTTAGATTCTGAGCTTTCTCTCTACCGTTGCTGGCTGAAGACTTTGTATTTTGAATGGGATACATTTTTATGATTCTTTCATTTAATATATGCATGTTATGTGGTTATCTGAACATAGTTACTGTTTCTAACTTTCTAGGCTAAAATATGTATGGTTCTTTTGAATAGATGTACCCAAAATGCAGTAAGTAGATTCAAATTCAAACATAGCCTGTATAATTGTGATAAATATGTATGAATTTACTTTTTTTTTCTTTTTGAATTCTGGTCTACATAGATTGACCAATCAAACTGAAAAACTAACCCTAAACCCTAAGTTAAGCCTCAAAACAACCTTAAACATGTATATATGTGATTATCTGAACTTAATTCCTATTTTACACCTAAAAGGCAAAATATGTATATGTTAATACTTTCTATGTGTGTTTTTACAGGGATACCGAATTCCAATTTTTATCTGAACTTAATTCCTGTTTTTCAGTTAAAAGGTAAAATATGTATATATTAAAGATTTCCATCTGTTTTTTTTAACAAGGACACCTCATCCCAAATTTTTTTGCCATACACAACCACAAACTTAGGTCCTTGGCGATTTATTTTAAGCAAACTATCACGGACAAGCAAGTTAAACATAAGGTATTTCACACATTTTGCTTCCTTTTACTTTATTTACATGACAATGTAAATTATAAAATATAGCAAAATTTGAGGCAAATCAACTTTGGCAAGTAAAATTATAAATAACATCATTTGAGTTCACTTTGCACATCAATAAACTTTATTTAGTTAAAATAAAAATCAACTTCAATTATATTTAAACAATAGCTTGTGAGTAACTCATGATATGTCACTGGCAACTTCAAGATCTCTGCAATTGTTTTACTGATTTAACATTAAAGTTTAAACGGTGGCACATCTCACACAAAGTTAAAATAGATTAGAAATAAACCAAGAATGGTTAAATGATGTTAACAGAGCAATCTGTTTCAAACAATATATTAATGTTAGAGCCAAATAAATTTCTGACTAAAAAGAAGACCATTTTGGTTCAATCTTTAAATGCATGCTTATTTACTTCAAGAATTCTTCTCTTCAAAGACATTAAGTTTCCACAGTCCATAATGATATTGCCTGTAGGCTTCTGGATTAACTGTGTAATTTTTTTTGAATCAGCGTTTTGTATCAATACTCCATGATCCATCATCTGAATAAGAGAAGAGAGATAATGGATCATGGAGTATGATACGAAACGTTGATTCAAAAAATTTACACAGTTAATCCAGAAGCCTACAAGCAACAATTCTTCTTTTGTTTCTACTTTGAGATATCCTGCAAAAGGCATTTTGAACTATACATCAAGTAGATTCATACATAGCATTTATCTCCAAACAAAATGCAAACTGCAAATTGTAATTGATTAAAATGAAGGATACTTCTATAAAATCCAAAAGTTAATTTAAGAAAACAAGCAAGTAATTCAAATAATAGCCAATTATAAATCGACTTATTTAAAAATGTTGTTTGGCACAACAAATCACATAAAAGATGAGCTCGGATACACAGCCTGAACTAAAATTTACAAATCAGAACTTTACAGCTCCATCTTGATAAGATTCATATTATAAGAAATCTCATCCGTCCAAGATGCTGCATCTGAACTCAGATCTGACATGTGCTAAGATATCCAAAAAGCTGAAGGTGCTAAATTCTCGCTCCCTCTGTTTTCACATCCACCAGGTGAGGATACCTTGGGCATTGTGATATTTGGGTGTAAGAACATATGGTTTGCCTCACTCGTATATTTATCCAGGTGCATGGCAGGCATCAGCATCATATTATAAGGATTTATCCCCCGCCCAGACTATATAATGCACAATCTCAGTGCAAACCAGCAAGTATGAAGCAGGTCTAAATAATGGTAACTTATTATGGCTTTAGTACTTTCATTACCGTGCCTCCCTGTGAGTGTCTAAATAAAAAGAATTTGCAAGCAGAACCTAAAATTTACTTTATCAGAAAACTATTCCACTTCTACAAACCAGATCAATTAGTCAACAGCAACTGATATTAGGTGTTGGTAACTAGGACCATTTTCAGTAAGCCAGATTTAGAGGTTCGAACTTGGGTTGCATTTGTGCAAATTAGCCCACAAACCAAATAAAAGCCATCCTAGATTTATATATAAACACAAGTTGATCCAACTTAAGGGGCAACCTTAATAATACACAAAAAAATAAGCAAACATGCGGACAAAAGGTTAGCCTACATTGGTTAAAATGTACCCAAACGTTCAAGATGATGCAAACCAAACCCACAAACGGTTTATAAAGGAAAGAGTAAAAAGGTATCGTCCACAAAAGTAGATGCCAGATTTTTCAAGAATGGGTGAAGAATTTATCGGCAGCTAAGGTCTAGTCTGCACGCAGATAAAGGGAGCAGGGTCATTGACAAACTTGTACCAAGCAGAAGAAAAATGTAGGTGAATAAATATAAATTTCACATATTAAGATAATAAATTTTGCATTTCTTCAACCTCGATTTCGATGTAGATTTGTTCAGCCGACACTAAAAGCATATATTATTTCCTAGAAAAATAGAAGATCCCAAATTTTCTCTGCCCAAAATAAAGCGAATAAGTAATTTTTTCAGCTGATAAAACACAAATGAGTTTCCGAATAAACTCTTCAAATTAAACCGAATACGTACCTTTTTTAATCTCTGAAAACACAACTGAATTAGTGGCTAAAAATTTCCAAAAAAGAAACGCTAATATGAATATTTTTACACAGTAAAGCAAAGACTGAATATACTGCAAAAGTTTTCTAACAAAAGAATCAAGAATCACAGTAATTGGAGTAGAAGAGCTGGAAATCTTTCACCGCTTTGCAAAGTGAATAACAAACGGTCTAATTATGTCAGACCGTCAATTTGCAGGAAATTTGTTGAATTTTTTTTTAAATGATCAAAATGTACGACCGCTTTTCTGATGATATTGCATGGGAATATAGTACTTCACCTTCTTTTCCATTACGCACACTCCCAAAGTAATTTTGGCACCGAGATTGCTGGCCTCCCTTCCCATCTTCGAAGGATTCTGCGAATTCGAATACGCGACCTCTCGTTTTCACCTCTAATTCTTTTCGGTCTTAAAGAAAAAGTACAACGCTCGTAACAGACAGATTCTGTGAACCTATTGTTTTATAACACACACAGATATGTTCTTGCAGAGTGGGGGCCCTCTCGCTTTTTGGTGGGCATATGGATATTTTTTCAGTTCTTTGCTGTTTTATTTATTCTCCGACTTAGCTTAATTCCTGTCGGTAAACTGAGTCGTGCTTTGACCCCTTGCCTTCTTTCTTTATTTATTCCTTTTAACTGTTGTGCAATGTGCTTATTTTGTAGGGTTCTGGCACCTTCTTAACGACTTCTCGTGTTCTTCCATTAAGTCCAAACTGAAAAATAAAACTAATGAAAGCGACGGGAGATACATCGTGGGCGGTGTTTTAAATGACGGAATAATATCTTCCCTGGTCGGATGAGTCACTTTCCTTCGGAACTTTTGAGAATTATTTATTTAAACTTATAAAATTGTTTAGAAATGATTAGTCGCATTACTAAATGAGATTTGTTAATAATAAAATTTCAACTTTTCACATATAAAAATATTATCTCATTTGTTTTAAGACAATTCATTCCTATAATGGAGGTGAGTGACAATAACATACAACCTCAATTAAATATGAGTAGCAATTTTTTCTTAGTGTGCAATAGGTATGTTGAAGAAGTGTAGAAGAGTAAGAGAGCCTAGAGACAAGGAGATAGAGATTAAGAGGAAGGTACAAATGGAGATTGAAATGAAGATAAAGAGAGATGGGACACGGATAGATAGAGATGAAGGAGATAAATATATAAAGAGAGAATTGAGAAAATAAATATGTAGTAGTATAGATAAAGAGGCAAAGAGATATTGATATAAAGGTCTAGGAAGAGTGGAAGATAGAGGGAAAGAGATAGATGGCTAGAGAGAGATAGAGGGGAGAGAGGAAGAGGGAGAGAAATAGATAGAGGGGGGTGGAGAGAGATAAAGATAGAGAGAGGGAGAGAGATAGAGATAGAGATATAGAGGAAGAAGGAGAGCGAAGGATAGAGAGAGATATATAGTGAGGTAGAGTGATAGAGATGTAAGGAGATATAGAGAGAGGATGGAGAAAGACAAACCATTCTATTTTTGTTATCCTATCTCTCTTGTGATCATTATATTTTTTGTCTATAATTAATTTAAATATCATATATAATAATAAATAAGTATTATTCAATAATTTAATTTGAATCTTGTTGAATCATGGAACATACAATTTTAGAACAAGTTTGTTCAATCAATTCAACTGTACACTCTTTTTTTTCTATTTTTTTTATTTTTTATTAACTTTTTTTAATGAACTAGGTATTACCATTAATAAAAGAGATTAATACATAATTTTAAAAAATAAAGATTGGAGAATAAAAAATCACTCCCAAAAAGTCCGAGGGGCACAGCCCGGAAACTCAAAACCATTAAAAACGTGGACAGAGCCCAAAAGCAGATAAACACTAAGCAGCTAAAGCAGTACCAGCTAATGGAGGTGGGTCTGGATCATCCTTCTTTCCCCATACATTAGCGGGGTTGAGATTGGGGTCTGGAATAGACCAACCATCAGTCGTATCGTCTTCCTCCTCGTTGTCCTTTCTAACTAGAGAAATAGTCAGGACAAGCCGAGGTAACCACTTAGAAGAGGAAGGCCAACCAAAATCACCAGTCGATCCAGGCCAACCTGTACTAACTAGAGCAGAAGGAACACCACCAGCAGAGGTTCATCCAGGGGAAACCATTGGGAGGTGGTGAAGCTGACCACTGATGAGAGAAATCTTAGCGATCACTGGAACGTTGTTGAGGAGCCTGCAAATGCAATGTGTGAGAATGTCTGGTAGAAGAATTACAGTCGTGACCACATCCACAGGACAAAGAATGGTCATCAGAGATAGAACCATCCAACAAGACTCTGGAAACCGTACATGGGGATTTGCATTAATGTTGCAAAAGCTCTTGCAAATGGGCCACTTCAAGAGCCACCTTGTCTGCTTGTACTTGAATTTGTAACATTGCATTATTGTAACTACATGCTTTAGCAAAAATAGAAATAGAAGTATCAATAGATGAGTGAGCGAATATAACCACAATTATGTCCTTCCATATAGCCAATAAGATTTCCATCATGGAAGTATGCTAGATTTGAAGAAATTAATAAGGAAATCTAGGGGAATCTCCCAACATAACCATATGTCAAGTAAAGAATTCTTTTCGAAAAGGACAAAATAAATCATGAATCCAAGCCTAGTATCATTGTGCCCTCCTACAAAACCAAAAAATACGAAGGCAAGATTTAGGCTGACCACAAAAAGGACAACGGGGATCTAGAACCCCCAAAAGATGAAGACGAGGGCCCAAAGGAAAGCCTTGGAAAAGAATACACTAGGCAAAATGAGCAATTTTGGGCTCTATGACAGCAGACCAAATAATAGAAAACTTCCTCCTCTAGGCAACCTAAGAAGATTACAAATGCCAATAGTGGTTCAAAATGGGGACCATAGGCATGTGGGGTGAAAGTCAATGATAACCCAAATGAGGTTTATAGCTGGAAAATATTATTTGAGGGTACCAGCACCAATCAATCCACCATGGTTTGATGGATAAAATATTAATCTTGTGTAGAAACTCCAAAGACAAAGCTAAAATCACCAAATCAAAAGTCTAATGATCTTGGTGATTGAGGTGGAATTGAACTTGCAGATCTTCCCAGGTGTGAAGGCTCATAGATGGTCTAGAAAAAAGGTCTCAAAGGGTCTGAATGCCACACTTGTGAAAGCGAAGAGCATGGATACCTAGAAGACAGGCTAGAGCGAGGTCTTGAACTTGAATCAGCGAAAACCACCAAATATTATGTTGGTTAAAAGAAAGTTCATCACGAAAGCCAGCGGAGCCAAGCCTTGGTCGCTTCTGAGACTCGCCAAATTCTTTTAGCAATAAACAAGCCCTAGATTTGAACTGCATCTCTCATTAACAAAAGGGTTTGAAAGCTAATCCCCTTCCATGTCGGTCTCTAAATTAGAAAACCAAATGAAACACAATGTCGGAGGAGAATCTTGTAGGCTTCATTTCCAGAAATAGCTCGAATCACCCATTTGATACACAAGATAAGCCCTTCTTTCTAGGTGGAAATAAGAACCAAACCTCCAGATTCTCTAGGAAGGCAATAGAATTCCCATGCAACCCTATGAAAATTATGTTTTTCTATGTCTTTGGCCCAAAGGAAATCATGCAACAACTTTTCAAGTTTTTTGTAGGAAAACTTTGAAGGAGCCCAACAAGAGGAATAATAGACATGGGTGGCTACAAGCACTTTGGAACAAATCTGAACTTTCCCTGCTAAAGAGAGAGCTTTCGTAATCCAGTAGGCAAGCTTCTTCTCAATTTTGGCAAGAATGACATTCCAAAGGTCAATAGTCGAACCTTGGAAAGAAAAGGGGATACCCAAAAAATGAAAGATTTCACCATATTAAATCCATTTCCAACCAAATTAAAGAATCCAATCTGGAGCATATAAAAAAGAATATTAAATACTTATGAAATTTATATTTGTATTTAATAATATACTATAATAATAAATGTAAAATATATAATATATAATTAAGAAACAGAAAAAAAGATTAAACATATATCATAGTAAAATATATTACATATACATTTCCTTATTTATTTTATTAAATTATATAAAATACATAACAATAAACAAAAGGAATGTATTAAATAATTAAATAACATAAATAAAGCTTATTAAACATATATTGTAATAAAATATATTTGATGTAAATATTTTTATTTTATATATAGTAACAATAATAAATCATATATTATAATTATTAATAATATTATTATATTAAATATATAATTAATTGTCATATATATTATTGACATTGTTATTATAATAAATACAACAAATATATATTATAAATAACTATAATATTTTTAATAACTAAATATGTTATTAGAAACATTAAATCAAAACTTTTCATCTATTGAGAAATCAGTTGTGTCAGGTTTCTTTTACTTTATGCAAGCCCTACACACATCCCATCAATTTAACAAAACTATTAAATGTGTAATTGATATGTGGAAGTAAGAGAGAGTGTTTCATTGTTTTATATGTGAAAAGTAGTGAAAAGCAGTGAAAATAGCGAACAAAATTTGAAAGAAAATCGACAATCAGGACCACAAAATTGAAGGGCAAGAAATGCTTCAATCATCTTACACGATGAGTTAGAGGCTTTCAACCATTGATATTCTCTATCAAGTCATGATTTTTCAGATAATAAATGCCTATGGGGTAATTATTCCATACAATCAAAATCAAATTAAATTTATTATTTGAATAACTTGTTTTAAATATATAAAGACTAATTTAAAATAAATAAATAAATAATATTGTAAATTATTAAAAATAAAATGGATGGGGCATTGTTAATGGGCCTAAATGGATTAGTCCATTTGCCTCGAGAGCTAGCCTAACAGAATGATGTGCCCCAACAAACGATTGGGTGAAGGTGAATTTTGACAATGCATCTAAAAGGAACCTGAGGCCCTCATATTTGGGGTGTGTAGCAAAAGATTGCAAAGGTCATTCTCTAGCTTGGCATATTAAAAATTTGGGCCCATGAACTAATAATATAGCAGAAGAGAAGGTTGCTTTGCTTGAGATCATATTGGCAAAGATTTTTTCTATCCCATGGGTTCATCTAGAAGGCGACTATCTCATCATTACAAATGCAATCATAAAGGGTTGATTGGAGGAATATAGGATTGATAAGGTGGTGAAGATAATCAAAAGTATATTAGTAACATTCAAAAAATTTAAAATATCCCACATCAGGAGGGAAGGTAATGCAGAGGCAAATCAACTATCTAATTTGCGGTTGTTGAGTCAATGGATGATGTGATCCTGCTATAGTCTTTTCGAACCTTAGATAAGTTAACACCTCAAAGATATGACCTTTTAGGTAGGAATACAAGCCGACTACATGATCAAAAAAGTGTTATCATTAATTCTTTGTCTAGTGAAAGATGGCTTGTGTGAAGAGTTTTTTATTATCGATGAGATTGCTTCATTCACACAACATCAATAGTGGTTTCAAGTTTCTAAGTGGAAAATTTTGGAAACCATCTTTACAACTTAACAATATTGTGATATTTCTATCAAGATTTAATTGTTTAATAACAATGTTAGCAAACTTTTCCCTTCAAGCTTCAAAACTGTTGATAGCCTTTCGGGGGAAGGATTCTTCAAATAGATTAAAGAATATCTTTGATTTCAAATACAAGGAATTCTAACACAAGCTAATGTTTGTGCCCAATGATGATTACATCATGGTGGAAGGATGCTACATAATGAATTTGGGGTTAGCCTTGAACTTTTTATGGGATGGTGCCTAGAATTAGGCACGATAGTGAATACACATTGGGGTGGTGTCAGAATGAGTTCAAGATGAGTGGTGGGGTGGTATGGAAGAAATATTGGCCCAAACATGGGCGGGGCTGGGTTTGATTCCAAGGGTCAAAACACTGGCTCCAAGTTGGTGATGTTGATGCCCCTGTTCACCCATTCTTAAGTTAGAATGCTCATGGAGATAGAGAAGTGCATAGGGTAGAAATGAGTACCGGGATGAGTGTCATCAAAGATTATTTATGAGTCAGGAGGCCTGAGCATGTAGAGGAGAGGTCGCCCCAACCCAAAAAAAAGATGTTAATATTGACCTGGAATTGGAAAATGGGAATTGGTGAATTGGTATAGGCCAATTCTAATTTTGGTCCAAAATGAGCATTCTGCCAATCCACCTCTGAACCTAGAATTAGAATTGAGGCATGGAATTGGAATTGAGGATTCAATTTTGAGAAGGGAGACCAATTCCCGTTTTCCAATTCCAGGTCAATTTCAGCTACCAAACGGATAAAAGACAATGACGTCTTCCACCTAGGAGTGGCAAGCTGGGGAGAATAGAAGCAGGTGGCATTGGTCTTTCATCACATACTATGTAATAATGTAAGTGGTTGTTGCTTTCCAAGTTTAATTTTGGTTGTTCTTAGCTAGTGCGCTATTAGGCTTTGAATATCTTTCCCCTTGATTATAATGTAAAGATTGACCTGCACATAGAGGTGTTGGGTGGGTCATTTTGGATTCAGTTTCCTTGGGTGGTCAGGGACTACTTATTTTGCCATTTTTATGGGGTTACTTGTCATGATCAAGTATGCAGGTGTTTTGGACTATAATGTTCCATTTGTAATCATGTTTTCTTATAAGCTTTAATAAAATGCTATATTCAAAAAATGGAGGGAATTTTTATTTTAAAGAATATTTTTTAAAAATGTTATATATTAACTAGCATATATATATAGCAACTTTTAAAAATACTAAAAAAATGTCTCTCGCAGCTGTTGTGTGCCTTGGCGCTCTACCTGCGGCTGCAATACCTGGGGCTCCCGCTGTGCCTTCCGCGAGTTGCTCGGATGCCTTGGTAGCAGATGCTATGCTTCATAAGGGTAGTAACAAGAAGAAAAAAATTATCTCCCATGGCTACTGTGCGTCCTAGCGCTCTGCCTGCGGTTGTAGTGCCTTGGGCTCCTATTGTGCCTTACACTGGTTGCTCGAATGCTCAAGTTGCAGACGCTTTGCTTTTGGCCCCTGTTGCCGTGAGTCTTTCCCCGGTTGTGCCCTTGACATCTTTAATGGGTGAGGGTCAGGGTTTGAAGGGGCCTCCTCCTTCCCGCCCAAACACTTTTCAAAATACGGTGTCTGGTGACCAGGTTTTCGTTGCTGCTTCTGCACAGGGGCCTGTTCCTGTGGGCATGGCTTTGGATCCTGCAAATGCCCATAAAGTCCATGTTTCCTCCAGGCTTGCGATTGCTGCCTTGGCTCGTGGCATGAAGGGATCTTATGCTAAAGTTATTTCATCGGCTCAGTCTCGGGTTGGGGGCTCCTCCTGTGGGGTGCCTTCTTTTGTGTCGATTTTTGCCTTTGGTGCCCTCTTTGTCCATCTCTTTGTTGTTGTTGTTGGAGAGCTAGAGTCTTGCTCTAAGATCCTTACAGGTCTAGCTCTAATCTGTCGATTTTGGGGGTTCTGGCCGACGTTGTCCCAACTCCATGATTGGATCTCCCGAAAATGGGAACTAATACTCTTAGATAATGTTCATACCATCCCCTTAGCCAAAGGATTTTTTGTTGCTAAATTTGATTGTTATGAGGATAGAAATAAAATTTTATGTGAAAACTTATTTTCTTGGGAGGATAAATTCTTGCTTATGTTAAAACCATGGCACCCGAATTTTGATCCTTCTTCTAAAGTTTTCAACAATATGCCGATTTGGGTGAGGCTTCCCAATCTTCCTCTTCATCTTTGGCAAGGTGTTGCCCTGGAGGAGGTGGGGGAGGCTCTAGGGGAGTTTTTGATTTTGGATGAGAACACTTCCAATATGTTCCATTCTACCTATGCCCACATTATGGTAGATATTGATATTTCACAGGGTCTTCCTATTGAAATTAATATTCAATCATCTAAAGGCTCATGGTTGCAACATCTGGATTATGAGGGTATCCCTTTTAGATGCAGAAAATGTTTCAAAACAGGTCATCATGCTTCAAAATGTGGTTCTGACTTCAAAGTGAAGAAAGGCCCTCATACTTGGTGGAAGGATGCCTCCACTAAACATTATATAGTTCTCAAAAGTTCTCCTGAATCTTCGCTGGATTCAGATATTCCTAGGTCCCCTGCTGGTGGCTCTGTGGTTGGAGTTCCTGCCAGCCCTGTTGTGCCTTTGCGGGGATCTGTCTCTTCTTCCGCTGGTGGTTCAGTGGTTCCTGCCACAAGTTTACAAGTGGCATAATCTTACATAAATATAGCTCATATCACATAGACTAATCTCCTATACCATTGATTTCAATTGTCTCATTCGTGATCATAGAATTAGTTTCATTGTCTTAGACTAATGTGAATCACTTTGAAGCTTATAAACTTCAACGTTGACATTTTATTATGATTTGAATTGACACAAGTTATGTTAATTTGTGTTTTTAGTTGTTATATATAAATGCACTTGTTCTTTCGTAATGCTAGAATGTAGGAGTTTGCGATGAACATCCAAATCTATGAACATAAAAGAAAATATATTGTGCACATTTATATATAGTTTATGACATCATTCTAGAACCATTAGGCATTTGTCTGACATCCTTCATCTTTCACTAAGAGCTATAAAGTTGGGTCATTGAGTCTAATCAAGAGAACTTGACCCTGCAATCTACCAGGTTTGCCAATAATTTATGTAAACGTCGTCATTACTTGTCTTATGTATATCCAAATATTAAAAATGAAATCGAAGAAATTCCAATAGCACATATTTTGCAAGATCAAATTCATGAGTTTCATGTCTAAATATGTACACAAGTTTAGATCTACACTCATGAAAACCAAGTACACACTTGCATCCACAACAAGAAAATATTAAGTGTGTAGAATCTAATATCTTCATCTACATTAACCTTAAAATTTTATTACATTGATAAATCAACTTCTAAAATCTATCACAATAGTTTAAAGTTATCATATGTTAGATTAAGTATTACATTCAAATTATTTCAATTTCTATAATAGTTTCACATAGTTACCTTATTGTAATCAATTTATAGTAGCCAAGGGGACTACACCAAAAAAGGATTACAATGATGCTTTCATGTTCATAACTTTCTTTTGTAATATATGCTATAACTGGTTAGCTATAAATAATGACCCCTAATACCTATTAGTATATGGCTATATGGTAACCCACACTATTCTACTTTTCCTCATACATTTACCCCATATATAATCAAAACTGGGATGAAATTAACTATGAAATATAGTCATCCTAATTGAATATACCTCCCTTCCCATGGAACTGACAAGATCAACCCCTTTGATTTGCTTGGGGCATTTCAACCCATACACATTATGGTCTTCTCCTGTCATCTTCTTATCTTCTTCTTGTTCAATTTTTTTTTTCCTCCATCACTTGATTCACATATTCATTACATTGAACCAAATTTTCTTCATTAATATACTCCTATAGCCATCACAACCCTTCCTCAAGTACCAAGTCCAACATTCTTTTCAAAAGAAGGGTGTTCTTCCTTGTTGTTGCCTAGTGTTTTGGAAGGTAAGAGAGAGTTGAGGTGAAAATGAGTGGATACTTATCAACCTAACATCTACAAACTTGAATTCTATAGAAATATTTGGTAAGAGGATCTCAAACCTTTCAGTTACATTCTCCAGAGCATCCTCCAACTTACCCAAGAATAGTTTCATTATTAACTTCTTACAGAGAGTGCTCACTATTTCCTTCATCTCCCCCAAATCCAATAATGAGGCTATAAACATGGAGGGGATATCAGAATTGACTCTATATTGATGATCTACTTGCAAAAACTCCTTACCCAACTCCCTTTTTATGTGTGAATTATTAGCAGGCATGGTTTGTCTTAAAGACACACTTCAACCTCTTCTTTGTTACTTATGTTGACTAGGAAAATAGGGGTTAGTAACAAACATGATCAAAGCCAACCAAAAATCTATAAAATCATGCAATCTATTGCTAATCACACCAACAAGATCATTAAAACAAAATGCATAAAAAAACATACACTAAACTAAATCAAACCATGCATTTCTTTGATGAAACCTCAATGTTTCTTCTTTATTCTCTTATATGATACATTGCTCTCAAGCACTAAAATGCACAAATGTGAAAGCAAGTAGAAATGGATAGAATGATGGTGAGAATCAATCTGAGAGTGTGGTTTCAAGAATGAGGCCAAAGAGGCCAATTCATAAACTTTGAATTTCAGAATTGACTGCTAAGATTGAAGACCGATCAATGGTCATAATCGCATGAGAGAACCAAAATTGTCAGATTGACCAATTGATGATAGATTGAAAAGAGATTTTGGCAAATGGAAAATTTATGGCAAATTGATGAGTGATTTTGAAATATTTATGAGAAATTGATTAATGATTTTGGAAATTGAGAAATTAGGGAACATGAACTAGTGGAGAAACTAAGGGGGAGAAATGGAAGGAGAAATTAGGGGAAGGTGTCATAGGAGAAATTAGTGGGATTATGACACAAGAGGGAAAAGTGGGATGTGAGAAATTAGGGGCTATGCTACAAGTTAGAAAATGAAGGGGAAATTAATAATTAAAATTTACTAATTCCCTCACATTTTTTGGGAAATTAGCTAATTAATTAAAAAAAATTAATTAATCATGGGAAAAGGGGATAAAAGAGGGTAAATAAATATAATTTATTTACTAAGGCACGAGACCTTAGGACAAGGTGATAAATTAATGGTTATTCACCCCTAAAGGATTAATCGATTCACATGATCATTGAAATGGATGAGTGGTCAAAGGCAAATTGATAGGATATGATGCAATTAGAGGACGTACATTAGTAATTAGTTAAATAGTTTTCATTATTTAATTTATGAAGGAATGACACAATATCAACAAATAATAAAAATCAAATGTGGAACATAGAGGAATAATTAGAAAGTGGTGCAAGGATGTTTCAAGGTGATGACAAGATGTTAAAAAGTGGCACTGTAGGTATTGACTATATTTTAGTGTCTACAACTTCATCTCAAAATGTCATTTATCTACACTGGCAAGTGAGCCTTAGTGGTGTGTCCATCTCTCCTCTCTATTATGTATTTTTAGATGTCATTGTGGCATCTACAAAAGCCTTAATATAGACCTGATTCATTAATTCACATATTTTACCCTTGAAACTTGTAAAGCCTCTTGTCCTCCACTATAAAATCTTATGTCACTATGTTAGCACTCCTTCACATGATGTTTATGTGTACTTTTGCCTCACTAAACAATATACCTCACCCTCATTCCATAATTGCACTTTCCACAAATACTTTTGTCGTCTCTTTCACAAACTTGTTTGTCACCTAATTTACTTCCTAATATACATGTGTGACTTTAAACTCGTCATACTTCATAATCAACTCCCAAATCAAAGTTAACAATTTTCTAATCTTTTAGTTTAGCATCAAGTTCTATGGTATTACATTTATTGTTAGAAGAGATTCCCCCTCAAGGTGGATTTGTTTTGCCTTTTCCTCTATGCCACATTTTAATCCAAGAAAGGCAACCTAAAATTCTACCTCATTATTCATTCTAACGCCCAAATATTTAGGATTTTTTCTTCATAATAGACCCCTTATGATCCTTGAATACACACCATATTCCATAGGCTCTTGAATTCCCTAATAAAACTTCATCAAAATTGATTTTCACCCAACCCTCTTCCAATGCACTACACTCCATTCCAATTCTGAAATTCAACATTTATATAAATAGAAATTGTTCCAAATGAGCCGACCAAGGATCAAGTCTTGCTGAGTGCAAAGCCCTGACATCATAAGGGATGCAGACAAGATTATGCCCTGGGAGAATTTGGCAGAACGGACACCCCTCAGTCCTTTGCTCTTAGCCAAAGAGGTTTCAACATATAGGCTTGTGCTCCCTATCGAGTAGCAAAAATAATTTGTGGTGACCCTCGTAGGGCTGGTTTTCTTGCAGGCTTTGTGCCTTTGCTTGACAACCATGCTCACAGGTCTAAACCCCCATAAAAAAAATGAAAATTTAATTAATGCATGAATAATGACTATTACAAAATAAAAAAAGGAGCATGAATTAAAGTCGATGGTATCTTTTTAGCCTGCTATATTTTCGTCATAATTATCTTTTGCTTTGATCAATAAAAAAAAGAGAGTCAATAGTAATCAAAGTCGATGATCATATAGCTATTTTTTCCCTCTCCTTGATCTCTTGCATTCTGATGATAGATCACGAAGTGTGATTCGAAACATTGTTGAAAAAACTCACACACAATCAAATCGAAAAGCACTTACACTATACTCTATAGAAGTTTGATAGATCTCATATTTATATATTTCACTATAAAATACAATTTTAAATTTTAAATTTTAAAAAAGAGTCGCATGAGTGATCGTCCCAATATGGGAAGTGGGACTCTTTATTTGACATCGACTTGAATTTAGTGCAAAGTCTATAACAAATTTTAACGTTTCAGATTTGTCAACGCGTTTCCATTAGTAGATTTGAATAGAAAACTATTGCAACACGTGGTAGAAAATCCATGTTCAAGTCACACACTCTTCCTCTCGAAAATAGGTCAGTTACACGGAAACGTCTAGGTGGTCAAAACAATTTATTTTGCCAAAGTTCCTTTTATTATATAATTGCTAGACAAAATCGTTAATTTTCTAGATTATTTGATTTTTTAATGGGGTAAGTTAGGACTTAGCTACATCACTTGGTTTTGGATGGATTGTGTCGAACTGTTAAAAACAAAACAGTTAATTATCTACGACCATTTATAATTGATTGTTTTTATATAATTTATAGAAATAATATTTTTTATTTATTTTTAGATATTACAAATAATTATAGATAAAAGTCAAGAGTGTATAGTATTTTAATAATTAATAGCATGTGGATGGCTATTGAATATGTTTATTTATTTTAATCATTTTCATAACATCATTTTTTACTTATGTGGATGACTATTGAATATGTTTCTTTATTTTAATCATTTTGATAAAATGATTTTGATTCGTAACTTTATAAATAAAAATAAGATTTATTGTTTTTAATATGTATTGTAAAACACCAGCGTCAACATCAATACTACTATGTTATTCAACACATAATTCAACATAATACAAGAATTTTAATCTCATTCACAAATATTGTACTATTAGTTTGAAACTTTTGTGTTATCTTTAATATATACTATTTCTTCACAGTAGTCGTCTATTTTTGTAATTCAAATTTGTTCAATATACAAAAAGAAGTTCAATTTCATAAAAAACACAATTCCTAAAATCCACAAGTAATATTATCTATATAAGAATTTAGTTTCAACTATATGACAATGATCAATCACTCACTAATACATAGAAAAAGTCAAATGAAATATTTTAGAGTTTCAAATATCATACAATCTAATTATAGAACTTTTTGTTCATTTTATTTATACTAAACATTTTATTTAACAAAATGAAATGTAAGTTTTTTATAATTTCTACAAGAATAAGTAGTTTATAATATTAAGAGTTACGAAAAAGTGGAATTATTGTTTAAAAAAGGTGTGCAAGTCTTTCTTGTTGATTTATTATTTTTTTATAAAATACCCTGAAAGGAAGATCACTACCCAAACTACAATTCAACTTTCCTAAGTGTTACTATTAGTTTGAAACTTTTGTGTTATCTTTAATATATACTATTTCTTCATAATAGTCGTCTATTTTTGTAATTCAAATTTGTTCAATATACAAAAAGAAGTTCAATTTCATAAAAAACACAATTCCTAAAATCCACAAGTAATATTATCTATATAAGAATTTAGTTTCAACTATATGACAATGATTAATCACTCACTAATACATAGAAAAAGTCAAATGAAATATTTTAGAGTTTCAAATATCATACAATCTAATTATAGAACTTTTTGTTCATTTTATTTATACTAAACATTTTATTTAACAAAATGAAATGTAAGTTTTTTATAATGTCTACAAGAATAAGTAGTTTATAATATTAAGAGTTACGAAAAAGTGGAATTATTGTTTAAAAAAGGTGTGCAAGTCTTTCTTGTTGATTTATTATTTTTTTATAAAATACCCTGAAAGGAAGATCACTACCCAAACTACAATTCAACTTTCCTAAGTGTTACTATTAGTTTGAAACTTTTGTGTTATCTTTAATATATACTATTTCTTCATAGTAGTCGTCTATTTTTGTAATTCAAATTTGTTCAATATACAAAAAGAAGTTCAATTTCATAAAAAACACAATTCCTAAAATCCACAAGTAATATTATCTATATAAGAATTTAGTTTCAACTATATGACAATGATTAATCACTCACTAATACATAGAAAAAGTCAAATGAAATATTTTAGAGTTTCAAATATCATACAATCTAATTATAGAACTTTTTGTTCATTTTATTTATACTAAACATTTTATTTAACAAAATGAAATGTAAGTTTTTTATAATGTCTACAAGAATAAGTAGTTTATAATATTAAGAGTTACGAAAAAGTGGAATTATTGTTTAAAAAAGGTGTGCAAGTCTTTCTTGTTGATTTATTATTTTTTTATAAAATACCCTGAAAGGAAGATCACTACCTCAAACTACAATTCAATTTTCCTAAGTGTTAGTAAGCATATAAGATGCAATCCAATTCATTTCACAATGAGATGCAATACAATTCATTTACTATTGAAAACTCTATACAAAAAAAACTTCTTACTTCATTGAAAATTAATGAGAGATTAAATTCAATGTTGAGATGTTCATTATCTTCAAACAAATGGTTTTGGCTTAGCAATATGATTTGAAAATCAAAGGGTTTTGCCCAAGCTCAATTTTTAGTTTAGAAACTCCTACATCATTATCTTCCCATGGGTGATTGACTTTGTTTCTTTCAAATGGTCCCATTAAGTTGTTTATTTTGTAAAAGAGAGAGTCTATCGAACATTTATTTTGGTTCTACTTTCATCCCTAGATCTTATGGAAATATATAAACCATTCTTTTATTAAATATCTTCCCTATGTAGCTTACATAGAAATTTTCCTTATTAAGGATCCAGATGTCTTGTAATGCTAAAATGATCATTTTCCATTCACGAGCAAAGATGTTACCATCCTAGATATTTTATCTAATTTTCTTTTTGTAGATTGTGAATCTTGTGGATAATTAAAGAATTCAAGAGCATTTGGAATTTTACAACATTAACTTGGAAAAGTGACCAATAACTTAAACATGACTTTAGACAAGACAACACTCTTATTAAGGATATTTGAGAGATTCAAGATTACACTCATCTAGCTCTCCCTTTAAAATTTTGTATTCCCATTCCATATAGTTCTTAGAGATTGGAAGTGGGCATAAGATTATAAAAAGAAAAATTAAAAAAAGAAAAAGAAAAAGAAAAGGAAAAGGAATAGGAATCCTAAATTCAATCAAGATTGAATATGAAATGTAAAGTGAATTGGTCAAAAATCTAAGTGATTTACCTTGAACTTTGCTAATCTAAAAATCAAAGCCAAAGCTTTAAAGCTCAATTTTAGCATGGGAGATTATCCACTACAAAAGTGTTGGTGTATAATGCCTTACTTTTCTTATTACTCAAGCTATCAATTGTCTATTATGTCATAGATAAAAAACTATTGAACATGCATTTGAATTTGTAAGCAATCTCAAAAAAATTGGCACACAATTATGACTTATTTTTCTTCTATGTTTAATCAAGAAAAAAAGCTAGAAACTCTTTTTTTACGATTGTATTGCTCTCAAAACAAGATTTCACGATCTCTTTTTCAATGTATATAATTAAACATTTGGAAACTTTTTTTAGACAACAAGAATCGAGTATAGCACCCCCTTGTAAAGTATAGTGTGTCAAGTAAACATTTTGACATGACCAATGATGTTGGTGTGGCACGCCCTCTAGTACTACATGGGTTGGGGGGAGACTAGACCTCGTGTTTTACCATAGAAAGCTCTTGTCAATCGAGCCAACTCCCAACCCTAACACATTTGGATACTTAAATGTAAATCTTTTTTTTTCTATAAAAAATTTATCTATGGAAGTGAGTATAAACTAGTCAAATAAGATCCACACTAATGTTTGAGGATTATCAAATTAGATCCACCCTGCTAAAGATCGACCTTAAGCTATACTCAAGATTGACCCATAAGAAATTATAGATTTAATCTAATCGCATTATAGCGAGCATACTGAAAATCTATCAAGTATACATGTCTTCAATTTTAATACTCTAACATCGTGTTTGTGTTTGTGTGGGGGGGAGGGAGGATCTAGTAATTGAACACTATAACTTCGTACTTATCAAAATCTTATGTGAAAAATTCAAATCACTCCCATTTTTTCACAAAAAACTTACTTGGCATGTACCCCACTTATAATTAAGGTTTTAGGGTCACATTATTGAATATGATGCAACATCAACATCTTTTTGTTAAGGTATCCAAAATGACCCCCGCAAAAAATTGAGACATTACTTGTGCATTAAGACATATTTTGTTTGTGCATTGATGTGGCATCACTTTATTGACTGATTTATAGGTCTAAGAAATACATTTCATTCAGAAATACATCACATATTTTGTAGACTTTAAAAAAGAATTTGTCACATTGCCTAAAGACAAGCTATGGAACATAATGGAAGAATTGGATATCCTTGGTGTGTATAGAGTGGTAGTGCATAGACTATATGAGAGAGTTAGAGCCAAAATCAAAACTATTGAAGGAATGTTTGAATGTTTTGGTAGTGACATTGGCGTTAAGAAAGGATGTTCTTGATCCCCCACTATGTTTGGTTTATACACTGATAAATTAGAAACTTGGTTAAATAAAATAGATGGAGAAGGGGTCTAATTGGCAGGATAAGTGGTGAAACTTTTTTTTATACGCTAGTGATCTTGTTTTATTATAAAAAATAACTCATGGATTAAGAGATCATTTAAGGGCCTTAGAACACTTTTCTCAAGAGGCAAGGATGCAGGTGAACATTACCAAAACCAAAATCAAGATTTTCTCTTTAAAGAGGAAAGAAAAATAAATTACCTTCCTTTTTTAAGGCAATCCATTGGAAATGGTGAGAGAATACAAATATCTTGAGATTGACTTCCACTATAAGCTCATTTGAGAGACTTGTAGATCGAAAAGGATGTAGGGGAATGGAAAGCATCATGTCTACTCTAAAACGGATGCAAAAAAGTTGAACTTTGGGATTGGAAAACCAAGAAAACTCTTTTTGGTTTGTTGATCACACTGGTGGTTCTTTATGGTTGCGAAGTTTGGGGAGGCAACATGTTGAACTGTGGATGGAGATGATTAGAGAGAATTCAAAAATACCTAATCACAAGCAATCTCAATGTTAAAACCTTGATATTGAATGAAAATATTTTAGCAGATGCAAGTACTTTTCCATTGGAAGCATTAGTGATAACTCGATTAATAAGTTATTTAAAGAATGTTGAAAACATGGATAACCAATGCTGGCCCAACATTGTGATGGAAGAGGGTCTTGATCATAGAAAGAAAACTTGGATAAAACAAAACAAAAAGTGGTTGAACAAATGGAACATCAAGTTGCATGAGTGTCCTAATTCCAATTAGGAAATAAAAATGTTTGTCATATAAAAAATTTAGACTGCCATATAGACTAATCACATTGGTTGAAAAAAGGCTTACTACATCAAAGAGTTTAACCCAATTTGGGAACATGGAGAAAAAGCATAATTAGAGGTGGTTATTAATGAGAAAGCAAGGTAATTAGTGGTACAACTAAGGATGAGATCACATCAGATCTTAGATGTGAGACGGGTAGGTGGAAGAGGCCCAAAGAGGTATAGGAGGAGAGAATTTGCATGTTTTGTAGGATGGGTGCAATTGAGATAGAATGATACTTTCTCATAGAATGTACAACATATGAACATATTTGTGCTCAATACAAAATCATCTTGAAGGCCAACAACATGCACTGTGTTGGCTTGCCTTTGGCACCCCATTTTAAACTTTTCAAAACCAGGCCCATGAAGAAAATTCCCAAAATCTTCTCATAATTTGTAGTGGTTTTTGTTTATGGTGCTTTTGTGAAGCTATACTTTGTAAGGAGACAACATTGCAAGAGGAGCTATTGAACTTGAACCTCGAACTAAGAAGTTTCAAGTTCAAGGTTCAAAGTTCAATTTTCCATCTCCCATGGGTTCAAAGTTCCAAGTCTAGTTCATGCTAGTTCAATAGGTGTGAAAGAATAGACTCAGTATGAATAGTTCAAAATTATGAACCAAAGACACAATCAAAGGCAATATGGTTATTTGATGTAGGTCTGGTTGGCTGTTCTGGAAAGAATGTAGTTCCCTTCCTGGATGATAAATGTGTATGTAGAGGAAAGTTTGTTGAAGACATGGTATCAGTTTGTATTTCCAACAGACATAAAAGTTTTCATGAAAGTGTGATCAGACTTTCTGCATCATTTTAAAACCCCCAATTTCCACTATATGCATGTTGGGATGATGATGCCATTAAATGATGATGATTGTTTAGATCACCATTGGATTCAACTTGAAGAGAGTATGATGACATCTACAACATCATGGTGTTTTGTGGTGCTCACTTCCATTCATCCTTACACAACAAACTTTGACAACTCCATGAACATGGGATGTTTTTAAAAAAATTTGTAGGCTGAAAAATGGGTCTCAATGTGAGGGGCATAAATTTCAATTTAACCGTTGGATTTTGCTCAATTTTGGATATGATGTGCAAAGGCAAGTTGAGCAAGCTTCCATCGAAGCGATTTCCATAATGATTCTGAAAATGAAAGTTATCTGCTATAGACCATGGGTATGTAAATCTATCATCAAAATGACTGTCACGTTTTGTGATTTTGGTTGTCTTCAACAAAGTGCCACGTGTCCAAAATCTAACTACATATATCATTCAAAATCTATTAAGCTATATTATTATAAACTTTTAAATCAAAATTTTATAAAGGTATCAAATGCAAAAGGAGAAAATAATTGGGAATAGAAGGTGAAAGGAAATTAATAGTCTTTTCAAGAAACAGTTGCAGAAATCGAAAGGCAATTGAGGAACATTATTTATTGTAAAACTTTAGACACATGCAGAGTTCTTCTTTTCGAGCAAGTCTGTTGGCTACAAGAGAGGTAGATCATTTTTTTGAATGTGATTGTAATAGAGGGAGAGGACAAGGATTTATTTTTATTTTTCTGCATCTTGATTGTAATAACAGGGCTCAAGATGACCTTGTGATCATTTTGTTGTATCCAGAATAAAGAGAAGTTTGTGTGACAAATCTGTGAGTCTATATATTTACTTTTCTGATTGAGATCAATCAATGGGTTGTCTCTTTCGTGTTTCTGAATATCATCCCCTGTTATTGTGTCAAGTATATGTTTGCATGTAAATATGTTGGTTTGCATATTCACATCCTGCAGAACAAGTCATTTATTTCTTTTTCTTTCTCTGTAATGCGAAAGACTAAATAAGTGGTCTTGAGGTTGTTTGTTTATCTTTCTCACATTTATTCAATTTCTAAATCTAATGATCATGTTGATGGGTAGATGTTAGAACCTTGTTGTCTTCTAGTTAAAGACATATCCAATTATTTAATTCATTGCAAATCCAAAGAAGGGAGTTGTACCTTCATGTTAAAATTCAAAAAGCACTTGCACATAACCATTGCAAGTGACTCAACTATTAGTATTGGACTACGTCTTTCAGATTGGGCATTTGAGAGTTATGGGTATTTATAAAAGACAAATCTGTACACTAACACATTGTTTATTTGACGAGGATAAGATCAATCAAACCACTAATTTTCTAGTCAAGATCCATAGTAGGAGGTCAAACATTGAAAGGAATATGGAGATGATTTAAGGTTGTGAGTCATTAGTCCCTTAGACTGCTTGGTCTCGTAGATGTCATTAAAATCATCCATTGAATCAATCATGATCAGTTATCATCAACACTAACTTTAAAGTCACAACTATTAATATAACATTGTCAAATATATCAAACATTAAATCAACAAATATTATAACAATTATTAAAAAATATTCAACAAATAGTGGATCATTTCCCCTATCTAACTATTGCCTAAATCGTCCGTTTAGAAATATTGAGTTGTCATTGACTTGAAAACGCACCACAATAATTTCAAATGTTGTTGTATAAAGTATACGCCTAAAAGTTTTCATATTATAATTTATACAACTAAGAAAGCACTTTCCGGGCACCTAAGTCTCCCGCTTTACATCAAATCATGCCTTGTAAGTTTGTAACAATAACAGGTGTCTTCGTATGCATTATTTATATATATAATATTCCCGTAAGAATAACAATGCAATTGAAGAGACTTTGTGGTGCACCCGAAATTATTCTATAAGAAATAAAACATTCTTCAATATTCACTTCGTTGAAGGCTGTTGACATGTGAGTGATTGACACATTTGTTGAAATTCGCAAACATTCTTCGACTGGATCGAGGAACGCTAAAAACCATTTCAATTGTCTTCGACAGCCACATACGAGCTCAACAGAGGCCTAAGAGAAACTGAAATATTTTTTAAGAAAAAACGATTAAAACATTTTTTCAAGACATAAGGCTAGAGCTTATTGAAGTCCTATAAGCTTATTAAGCACCCTTTACAATTTGATTATAAATGTCGCGAATGAAACCATATTCATATGTTTAGAGATTATTAATGAGGATCTTTGCATATGTGTCTTTTTAATAAAAAGAGTTTTATAATATTTTATTATTATTTTTACATTTGATATTTCTAGTAAGAATAAAAGTTCTATAAAATAATAAGAAAATGTTTGAAATTTGAAGATATTTAGTGACTATATTAATTTATAAGTGAAGTTCATTGATTCTTTAAAAATATTTAGGATCATTTGTTGTTGAATATAAGATTCATGATTTTTTTTAAAATTACACTTATTACATCCTTCAACAATAACAAAATCCCTCCTACGAATTGCAAGGGGGACAACATAAGAAGTCTACTACAACATACTTAGGTGGTAACAATCATAGACTTATTGTCTGAAATATCTCTTCACTAGAAGTTCACCCTTTCAAGTAGGTGAAACCCAGACTTATGAGAGACAACATGTGGAACCCCACGAGGTCTTCACTAAAGAGGCAATACAATAGCACATGCGTTCATGTTGGGGGGTTTAAAATTGGTAAAAAAGGGGAGCAATATATTACCTAAAATAGGGAGAGGGGTTTTTTTTGGGCTGGGAGTTGGCAATTTATATAGGAAAATGGGTGTGGAGAGTATTGGGTGGCTATTGGAGGGGGGTGAAAAAAAATTGTTTGGACCAATATTTTTTGATAATAGGGGGATTCTTTAGTATGCAACGAACACACATGCTATGATTCAAGTTCACTAAGTGAAGCTCCCATGTAGAATTGATGCAGTCAAGGATGGTGGATCCAATGAAGGACAGTCCAAACCTTGTAGCCAACAAAATTACACATCGGAATACTCAACACCACATATAACACAACAACTGTTTCAAGTAATTTGCATTAACATGCCCGACTGTAAGGCCTTCCAGGTTAGGGCCAATTACAAATAGAAACAATTCTGCAAGATCCACAAACAGATCCAATACAATCTTAGCTAGTTCAGCTCTGAAGACAATCAGAAGCTGATGGAAACCCTAAAGCATATCTAAACTTGAGCTCGCAAGCCTCCAAGCAATCTCCTTGTCTCCAAGTGTGCAAACCACTAGCTCTACTACAAACAACTATCAGATAATAATCTGATCTGCAAGATCATGCAAGATCTTTCCACAACTTCGCTAACTTCAGCTTTCAGAACCTCAGATCTGATTCACTAAGTCTTCCAGTCATGAACTTCTCTAGCGATCTCCTAATGATCCTCTGATTTGTCCTAGAAACATCTACCCAAACATCCTATAAATACTAGTCATCAGCCACAAGTCGGCTGGATGAAACTGTTAACTCCCCCCAACAAATAATTAAATGCTATACAAGTCGACTTACAGTTGTATACAAATATTTAATTCAGCATGTTGGCCTATAACAATAGCTACCAACAATAAATGCATCAAGTTGGCTCAACAAATCACACAGAACTCCAGTCGATAAGCCAGAACTACCGAGCAACAGTGAATTAACCGAGCATGCCAGGCATCGCCAAGCACCAGTGTCGACCGAGCACCGCAGGCATGACTGAGTAACACTTTCACCGAGTGCCAAAGGCTACCGAGTTCCTTCAGTGACTGAGCTTCCTTCAATGAACGAGGCCGTCGGTCAAGGCTGCAACCGAGTAACACCAGCCAAAATACAAACACCCCATGCAGTTTCACCAAGGACAAAGAATGCCCCTGCCTTAACCTTGGATGCCTCTACATCAGACACCCCAGGTTCCAAAAGATGTTCATATGTGAGAAGAACATCTTCCAGGATTCAGCACATAAATCCCGAACTAGTTCTTCACATACAAGTCCTCCACCTTTTCTGCTTGCAGATTCTTCCACTTTAGTTTCCTTTGTCTCTTCAAGTCTTTTCTTGACAGCATACAGGTCGGTTCTCCAAACTGATCATTCATTTTCTCTGGATCCACAATCTCAACCAGGATACCAATACTCAAGCTTCTCCTACCGAGCGTTGTATCCAGTAAAGGCATCAGGGAAAACTTCATGTCATCCTTCTCAACAGTAAACACATTTTGGACACAGTCATAAATAGCTCTGCAATCATATTGCCAAGGTCTATTGAGAAATATATCATAGCTATTCATCTTCACAATGTCACATAACACAAGATCCTTGTACTGGCCAATCTGAACATCAATGAAGCATTGTTCTCGTACTTCCAAAGCATGAACATCTTGTAACCAGCCAATCCTATAAGGACAAGGATGCTTCATTCTATTCAACCCAAGTCTCTGAACTAGGTCCTCAGCTACAAGGTTATTAGTACTACCACTATCAACAATAACATCACAGAGTTTACCTTCAGACTTGCATCGAGTTCTAAACAAGTTACTCCTCTGACAAGGTTCCTCCTTTGTACCGAGCAATGTTCGCCAAAGCAACAAGTTCTCTGATTTAGATTCATTTTGAATGTTCTCATTCATCACAAGAGTTCGTCGGTCAACCTTCTTTTGTGTACATTCAAAAGAATGGTGTCCTTCCTCTCCACAGTTATAGCAAGTACCCTTAAAGATAACTCTACATGTCTTCTTCTTCGATTCCATAGGTTTCTATTCATCTTCTGCATTAGTCGGTTTATCCTTCATCGAGTGATCAATCTTTTCCTTCCCTCGGGGATTACTATGTTGTTTCCTCTTCAACTTATCTTCTGCCTTCAGAGCATACTGATAAGCATCTTCAACAGAATCAATCTTGAGCATACCAAGCTCATCCTGAATATTGAATCTCAGACCATTCACATACCGAGCTACTTTTTCCTTACCAAGCTCTTGGTGTCCAGACCAAATAGTAAGTTTGTAGAACTCCTTGGTATAATCTTCACCAGAGAAATCCTTCTGCTTCAGATTCTGCAACTTCTTAAATAAGTCAAGCTCATAGTCAGAAGGTATGAACTTAGCTTTCAACTTAGTCACCATCAACCTCCACCGATTGATCTATGTTTCACCTTCATCTTCTCTATCTCTTTGTAGTTCTTTCCACCAAAGAGCAGCATGTCCTTTTAGCTTTGTCTGTGCTAATCTCACCTGAAGAGGATCTTCAATTTCTTCCAGCTCAAAGAAATCTTCAAGTTCACCAATCCAATCAATCAGATTGTCAAGCTTCAAAGTACCTAAGAAAGTAGAAACTTCCATTCGGTAAACACTACTAAACCGAGCTCCAGATCTATGCAACTGAGCAGTTATGTCTTCACCAGATCTATTCCTCCAGTCATCACCACTACATCTAGTAGTTTCAAATTCTTTAGCAGCTTCCTCATAGCCATCTTCAGTACCAACATTCTGAGGTACACCAGCAACAGCTCTCATGATCTCATGACCATGTCATTCTTCATCAATTATATCTCAGATCTGACATCCAATCTGACTTTATCAGAAATCTTTGATTCCACAGCATCACAAAGATCTGCAATAGCTCTAGGGTCCAATCTTCTTGGAGGCATCCTTAAAGATAAAAGAAACCCTCTGCAACAAACCATCACCGACCACCTTGTGGCAATCTCCAAGTTGTGTACAAGTTAGATCTCAACCTGCCACCTTGGAAAAATAACTAGGGCAAGATCCACAATTTCAGTGCTCCGGATCTGTAATCCAAATTGCGCACAATCTCTGCTCCAACAGGATCAACTTTGCAAGATAAGCCTTGCTAGGTTAACCTTTGCTCCACAAGATCAACTATCAACTTCCAAAAGGAACAAACCTCGCTCTGATACCACCTCATGCAGTCAAGGATGGTGGATCCAATGAAGGGCAATCCAAACCTTGCAGCCAATAGAATTACACAGTGGAATAATCAACACCACATATAACACAACAACTGTTTCAAGTAATTTGCATTAACATGCCTAGTTGTAAGGCCTTCCGGGTTAGGGCAATTACAAATAGAAACAATTCTGCAAGATCCACAAATAGATCCAATACAATCTCAGCTAGTTCAGCTCTAAAGACAATCATAAGCTGATGGAAACCCTAAGACAGATCTAAACTTGAGCTCGCAAGCCTCCAAGCAATCTCCTTGTCTCCAAGTGTGCAAACCACTAGCTCTGCTACAAACAACTATGAGATAACAATCCGATCTGCAAGATCATGCAAGATCTTTCCACAACTTCACCAACTTCAGCTTTCAGAACCTCAAATCTGATTCACTAAGTCTTCCAGTCATGAACTTCTCTAACAATCTCCTAATGATCCTCTGATCTATCCTAAACATCTACCCAAACATCCTATAAATACTAGTCATCAGCCACAAGTCGACTGGATGAAACCATTAACTCCCCCCAACAAATAATTAAATGCCATACAAGTCAGCTTACAATTATATACAAACATTTAATTCAGCATGTCGGCCTATAATAATAGCTACCAACAATAAATGCATCAATTTGGCTCAACAAATCACACAAAACTCTAGTCGGTAAGCCAAAACTACTGAGCAATAGTGAATTAACCGAGCATGCCAGGCATTGCCGAGCACCAATGTCGACCAAGCACCGCAGGCATGACTGAGTAATGCTTTCACCGAGCGCCAGAGGCTACCGAGTTCCTTCAGTGACCGAGCTTCCTTTAATGACCGAGGTCGTCGGTCAAGGATGCAACCAAGTAACGCCGACCAAAATACAAACACCCCATGCAGTTTCACTGAGGACAAAGAATGCCCCTGCCTTAACCTTGGATGCCCCTGCATCAAGAACCCTCCCATACCTTGCGAAGCCTGCATAAAAGTTTACACAAAAGATATGGTCATGACAACCCCTAGACAAATCCACATCCCTTTGCATCAACATTCAATGCTTCTCCATCTTCCTTGAGCTTTTACACATTTCACTAGATATTGAGCTTGGGATCTAGCTGAGACTGACACATATCACTTCTAATGCTTGGAACTAGTGTGCCTCCTTGAATCGATAGGAGGCAACTGGTAGTTAGGAACTTATGAGTTAGGGAATTAGGATCTATAACTCATTTTCCCATAGAGATTATAATAAGCTTGTGGTAGCATGTGCGCTAACATTTGTGGTTGATGGGGTCTAATATGTTTTGTATATGGGAAGGTCTACGAGCATGTATTGTTTTAGTTCCAATCAATAAATTTTCTTATCTCTTCCAATTCTTTGTGTTGTGTTGAATTATATTACAAGGAAGGATAGTCTATTCTGGACCGTTTATCCTTGATTGCTCTAGGAAAATTGGCTCTTTCTTCCAAAAATTGGCATAGTCAAAATCTAAGGAGGATTTTTCTAGTGTAATGTTATAGCACAAAATAGTGCAACTAAAGGTCCTAGCTAGATTGTTTAGATTGCAATAAATGATATCAAGGCTAGGAAACTAAGTACACTCATGCCATGTCTAGCTTAAGAGTTTTGGAGATGCAATCCCCACTACAACAAAGCCTAGATTTGTGTTTCTCTTAAGCTAGGTAACTAAGTACACTCAAATTGTGTATGTCTTGAGGGTGTTGGAGACTTAACCCCAACTATTAGAAAACACACACACACACACACACACACACACACACACAGATATACATATATATATATATATATATATATATATATATATATATATATATATATATATATATATATATATATATATATATATATATATATATGAAGGTCTAAAATGAAGTATCCAAGTACATTCACGTTTTGGGTGCCTTGAAGAAGATGAAGATTCGATTTTCACTCCCATAACACCTAAATAGGAAAATAAGTCCAATCAAGGCATATCTAGTTGGGGGATCTTGGAGATTCAATATTTTCTCATGCAAGCCAAATTATGCCAGGCTCTAATAAAGTGCCAGAAAACAAGATCATAGGTTTGAGCTTTAATTATTCTACACATTACAATGGAGATCACTAGTTTGTATGATTGTGGGCAAGATAAGATAAGAATTGTGCTATTGTCTATAAGATGATAAAGTTAAATTGCTAGATTATAAAAATACAATTAAAAAAGAAAAGAAATAAGACTACAAACAAACTCAATAAAGTCAAAATTAAAAATAAAAAACGTACAAAAACAAACAATCTTTGATGCCTTACATGTCTTATCATTCTAAAATCACATCATGAATACCATTCTAATCAAACCTAAAATGGAAAAAAGGTGGAAAAAAGAAAACAATCTTTAAAATATAAAATATTGTTCAAATAAAATAATATTGATATAAGATCAAACATTTATAAAAAGAAAAACATTAACATAAATTAAACTTCTTATATCTTAAGATCATATAATTTTAGAATCTATGATGAAATTTATTTTATTCAAACCTTTCAAATAAAAAAAATAAAAGAAACAATCTTCAAAATACAAAATAGAAAACATTGTCATGAAATCCTATTTTATTCAACCCTAAAGAAATAATAATAAAAAATCTTCAAAATATAATATATTGTTTAAACAAAATCTTGTAAACACAGAGATAAGATCAAACATCTCTAATAAAAAAAATATATTAATATAAATAAAACGTCATAAAATATAACTCGCTACCCTCCACAACCATCAAATTATGTGAACATTATTCAGGGGAAAGCTTAAATCACATTCAAATGAATTCTCAATTCCAATTCTATACTTCAATTCTAATTCTAGATTATGTGGAATTGCAAAATGCTCATTTTGGACCAAAATTAAAATTAGCCTATACCAATTCACCAATTCCAATTTTCCAATTCCATGTCAATTCTAGCAACCAAACAGCCCTTTTAAATGCTTCCTAATTATCGTGCTGTTGAAATAGCCGAACCTAGCAAACCTACCAAGACTAAATTACTCGCATAGTAGAGAGAGTAAAATTACTCGCTTTTGTTTCGTTCTCTTTTGTATTTTTTCGAAATTGCTTTTGTTTTCTTTAAACTGGAGTTCCCTTAAGTCTTGCAAATTTCCAATCAATCCAGGGAGCTTGGAGTGCACTCCAAAGAGCTCGGATTGCATATACACCGCGCCATATAGCATTTCTCACAGGAAATTTGCGGAACTCAAGTAATTTTAAGAAAATTTACCGGCGGCATGTAAAGTCTACGCCCCAGCACGAAGACGGGCAAAGCGTGCATAATCTCAAAAAGAAGCAACGTACCATAACATTAACTAAAATTAAATCGCGTAATCAGCGAAACCGGCAGAGTAATTTAGACGGCTAGTACAGGCAAGCTACAGGATTCGAAGACAACTGTCGCCTTCTGGCAAATTATTTCAATGTTAATTTCGCCAGTCACCGCTAAGTTCATCCTACTGTTTTCTAAATTAATTTAGAAGGAGAATAAAAAATTTCCATTTACGGCTCAATTTACAGCTAAATTTTCCAAATGAAAAAGCGGAAAACGCAAAATGTTTGACATTTGAAAACAATTAAATATGATCTACTGCCGATAGTTTTCCGGAAAAATAATCGTGAACGAGAATATTTTTAGCAAAAGACTTTGACAATTCTTTTCCAGAGGGAACATTAGGGGTAAATGAAAGCTGCATTTGTTAGGAAAAAAAAACTGCATAATCTCATGAATAATGAAATACAGAAGAAGCAGATTGTATTAACATTAACTAAAATTTAATCTCGTAATTAGCGCAATCAACGCAGCAATTCAGACGGCTAGTACAGGGCAAGCTACAGTGTTCAAAGGAAAGGGGGAACATCTGCAGCCGTCTTCTCTAGGCAAATAATATCAATGTTAATTTGCCGAGTCGCCGCTAAATTCACCCTGCTACTAAATTAAAATTTACATCTCACAATTTCTCCCAAAAGTAAAAGAGAATTTAAACATTTCCATTTTCAGCAGAATTTACAGCTAAACTTTCCAAATAAAAAAGCGGAAATGCAAATATTTAAAGTTTGACAAAGATTAAATAGAATCTACAATCAATAGTTTTCCGGAAAAAGAATCATGACTGAGAATATTTTCAGCTGAAGAGTTTGACTATTCATTTGCAGAGGGAACAGTAGGAGTATATTCGACTAAGATTGAAAGCTAAATTTATTGAAAAAAATAATAAAAATTTATGGCCGCATTTGCGATTTGCAACGTCACCTGTAAAGCAGGAAATTGAACAGGAATGTGACAATTCACCTTCTTTTCCAATACGCACACTCCGACTGTGAGTTTGGACCCAAGACTGCCGGCGTTCTCCATCTTGGCACTTCTTCTGACTCGAACCCGCGACCTGCTACTCCTTAAGTATAGAATCCTCTGCTACCAATTCTATTAGTCAAATGTATATTCTGTTAGACAGATCCGGGATAGTTTATTTCACGCGCGTATCCTACGGTGCGGTGAGTGGGGACGCTACCGCATATACCAGAATAAATTATTTGCAGCTTTTCTTATTTTTTTATTAAAATTTGAGTGCCTTAATTCTTGCCGGGGATGACACGCATTCTGACCACTCACTTCAGGTTTTATAATTATATTTTCGTAACATCCCTTTTGTCAAGAAATACTTTATCTAGCTAGCTGCTTTTGTTAAACGATTCACATTTTTTATGTGAACAGACTTTGAAATTTAACGAACTTTAGGGAAACGCATGGTCCTCATTAATGCTAAACTAAAAGCCTCACGTGACACGACCTGGTTATAAAAGCAAAGGGAAAACGCGGGGAGGTACTAGGGAAAATTGGTTTTACTTTTTCTGTTTTGGGTTTATCTTGATTTGATTCTGATAAGATTTCTGTTAAGAATTAACGATTTCTGTTAAGATTTTATTTCTGTTTATTTATAGTTAATTTTTATTTTCAAGGTCAAGTTGGGTCTTTAAATTATTTATTTGTTGTACATATAGATCGGGTTTCTAGGTTATTTATTTGTTGTACATGTAGATTAACAATTTGTATACATATTGTAGAAATAAATTTAAAATTATTAAATTTAAAATTTATTTTGAAGTCAATTAAATTTTGCATATTACTTATTATGTCTAGATTGAAGTTTAAAGTATTTCACTTGTCATCTTTGAAGTTGTATTTAAAAAATAAACCAAATTTACTTACATTCTATAGATTAATTTTTTTTCCTATTCTAATGAATATTTAAGGAGCATCATTAGTGTATCATTATTGCATTAGCTTCTTGCATCAACATCTAAGACATTCTCTACATGACTCCCTCTTGTCTTCAATCTTTTCCAAAAGTCTTTAAATTGATAACCTATGGGTTTGACAAAGAATAACTAATCATTGCGTAACAAATTCACAAATGTGTTCCTAAGCACCATCAATTAGCTAAATCATATTGCCTATATCAAGGCAACTAAGAGTTAAACAAAGTTTGGATCTTTGTAGTATAGTTCAGATCTACAAGCTTGGGCTCGATCCATAATTACAATGATCGCTTCTATTGTCATAGAAGTGACCTAAATGGCATACAATCAACTTCGAGATTCAGAATCATTCTTTTCATTGACCTCCTAAATGTTATATGTATTAACAAATAAAATAGAGACATCTTGCATTGTATTTTTATTAATCAAATTTTAGCTAAATACAACATGTTTACTTATTACTTTTTTTCATTTTAGTTAAGTGCATTATTCTAGACAGTCATTGTCCCAACTCCAAAATTTTAAGGTAATTATCTAATTTTTATTGTTTAGTTATTTATGTGAAACAAGTTTTATACCATTTTTTTAGTGATTCCAACTACATTTACAACCCCTTAGGGTTTGCATTCTAATTTGTATTGCTACTTTTATGACCTAAGATTGATTTTGTATATGAGATTTCCTAGTTCTCTTTTATCCTTAATTTGCCATTCTTTTTCTTTTAGAGTTTGTTGATGCCAATGTTTGATTAGAATTTTGATTTGCCTTTGAGAAAAAGTGTTTAATTAAACTTAGTTATGGCTTAGGAACTCACTTTACTAAGAACATACCTAGGCCCTTGGTCCCATGGGTATTTAGCTTAACAAATAATATATTTTTTTACCATGATACTCATCTGAATAAATAAGATTTTTCTACCACTACACAAATATTTTTTTTGAGAACTTTCCACTATTACTTTTCGTACATAATTAACTAGAAGATTTCAAAGATTATTGTTTGATGCACCATTTATTCTATAGATTCTTCAAAGATTTGGTAATAAACAAGTAGCTCTTTTAGTTATTTGAATGGTGCCTCATCCACGCTAGCACCCACCCGTGTTTTATTAATCTCCCTCTTGCTACCTACTCCACACACTACCCCTTTTATTGTTATCCCCTCCCCATATTTTTTTTCTCTTATATGTTATGTCTAGTCACTTTTTCTCTTGAGTTTCATATCCTCCCCACATTCCTATCTCCTTCCTCCTCCCATTCTCTTAATACTTTACTTTCATTTTTGCCTTATAATGTTGTTTCCTTATTTTTTTAGTGTCATTTATTTTCTTGTCATCCACCATCATCTTTATACACCAACCATTATCTCTCATGTTCCTTCCACTACCACTTCTAGTTCTACTCTTGATGTACTTTGATAGAAACACTCCAAGGTGTACTTGCACAAACACTTATCTAGGACTCTTCTTGTCTTAGCCTTCCCAAGATCCTAATCTCACTTCTAGGACCTTACAAGTCTTTTCTCTCCTAGCCTAAGACTATCCTAAATCAACTCTATGAGTTGGTCTCCTTGTGCTTCACCTTGAGGGGTCACTATCATTAGGGGTACTTCAACTCTTCTCTCCTCCTTGGATGATTCCAAGTGCAACGTCTTCACCATATGTTCACAAGTGTTGTAGGGGATGTCTCCATTACTAAAACATCTACTTGACTCCCAAATGACTCCATTTGAATAGGGAATCAAGGCTTTCTCAATCAGGTTCAAGATTGACTATGGTTTTGGCCTAATACGCCTAATTGATCTACTAGCCCTAAATAAGGTGTTTTTCCCAATTCCTTCTTCGAACTTCCAAATAACCCCCCAAAAAAACTTCACATTCGGATACCCTTTTGGGAAACCTTGAAGATTTTGGTGGTCTTAGGGTTCTAGGGACTCCGTATAGTAGTTTCTTAGAATGTAGGTCTAATAGGGCTATAATTGTGCAGTCTACTGATTTCTACCTAGAAATCTACCTAAATGGATTGGCCAATGCCTAATCTCACTAGTAGATGTCTGTAGGACTATTACCTCTCTGAAACCATGGTTGGTTCAAGCTTCCACTCTTTCCCCTACAAATGCACATCAAATTCACTCTATCATGCACCTAGTCGGGCACACTGAACTTGCATAGGGCATGATGCTAAAAATAGCTAGCTTGCTCTTCAGAGTTATTCCTTCCATATTAGTAACCTCCAATGGCTTCCCTACCATATTCCTATGGGCCATGATGATTTTCATGGTGGAGAACTATGGGGGAGCCATATAACCAAAAATAGTGTACACTACACCAACAACTAGTCTAATGTCAAAACAATTTGTAAAACTAATCTAATGAACTCAAAACCACTACACTACTGAACATAAATTGCTTAGAAATGTCCCTAATACACAAATCCAACACTAAATTTCACACTTCAATCCATACACTATCTCATACATTCAATACAAGTCGACTGTCACACTAAACCATAACTCTGAGCTTCAATTCAAATTCAAAATCTCATTACACCGTACTACCGCAAGAAATGGGATCCTAAAATGACTAAGATATGCCTCTTCCATGTTTTTAGGCCACTACCATTAATATCTCTCCTTAACTTCAAAAGGAATCAAAGTTGTCGATGTTGCATGCAACATTTGCAAAGTTGTAAATGTTGTCATGACAACATTATGGCAACTTTTGCATTATTGCTCCAAACTAACTTTTATGACCACTAACTCATACCAAATGATGTATAAACATCATATAGGCCTTTTTAGGCACTTTTCCAATCTTACCTAAGTCTAGAAGACTTTTAGACCCAATTTCCCACTTTTAGGCTAACTTAGCACTAGCTACTAGAAAAGCTTTAAACATCTAGGTTGGATTGAGCCTAGTCTAATCCACCTAGGAACACACATAAAAGACTTTCTAAGGTTAGAAAATAAACACTACTGACTTGGCTAAGGTTAGTACAAGCCAAAACTTTAAACAAGATTAGGGGTTAGCCTAGGTGCTCCTGCACTATCCTCCCTAAATGAAAAGAGTTCAATCCACCCTTGGATTGAGTAAGTTGGAATCCACTCCCAACTTCTTGAGCTTTGATTCCTTGATCCAAGTGGCCTCTTCATCTCCTTGTCCATACCATTTGATCAAATTCTCATAGTAAGTTCTTTGTCTGGTCTTCTTGTAGGCCCTAGAGTCAAGTATCTTCTTTGCCTTCTTAGGTGGTGTAGGTGACAAGTTCAGGTCTTATACCTCCTTTATAACCTCAACGAGGCTTTGGTCTGGATCTAGAGTAGGACCTTTATAAAGGACCAGGTCTACAACATTGAAGACTGGAGACAAACCAATATCCTCTGGGAGCTCAACCTTTTATGCATTATTTCCATATTTGGCCAGAATAGTACATGGCCCCAATCTTCTCATTTGCAACTTATGTGGGACTCATTTCTATAGCCTAGCTTTGTTTAAATGGACCATAACCAGGTCTCCAACCTGAAATTGAACATTCTTTTTCCTTTCATCCACCTTTTACTTGATCTTTGCTATGTTATCTTATAGAGTCTTTCTTACTGTTTCATCACCTCTTTGATGGAGTGTGCAAAGTCTTCAACATAACCACTACCCTTGGCTCCATCCTTTAGTTCTCTAAGCTCAAATATTCCTCTAGGGTGTAGTCCATAAACTATTTCAAATGGACTCTTACCAGTAGTCACGTTCACAGTATCATTATAGGCATACTCTGCCTGTGCTAGGAGTTGATCCAAAGTCTGACCATACTCCTTTGTAAGACACCTCAGTAGGTTTCCAAGGCTTCTGTTGACCACCTCAGTTTGGCCATCTGTCTGAGGGTGATATGCAGACCCAAAAGATAGATTTGTTCCCAGCTTATGCCATAGTGTTTTCCAAAATTGACTCATAAACTTAGTATCTCTGTTAGAGACTATACTCAGAGGTAATCCATGTATCCTCACTACTTCCTTGAAGAACAAATGTGCTATGTGACTAGCATCATGTACTATTTTACATGGGAAAAAATGTGCCATTTTACTGAATCTATCTACAATGATATAGATGCTATCCATTCCCTATTTGGTCTTTGGCAATCCCACAACAAAATCCATGCTCAAGCATTACCATGGTCTACTAGGAATGGGAAGAGATTGGTAAAGGCCTGCATTGGAATATGTACCCTTTGCTTTCTGACACAGCACACAAATCTCTACATACTTCCTAATGTCCAAACTCATTTTAGGCCAAAATTAAAACCTCCACACTAACTCTTGGATCTTATTGACTCCAAAATGCCCACTAAGTGCACCATTGTGCTTCTCTTGAATAAGATTTTCTCTAATAGACCCTCTAGGAACACATAATTGACTTCCTCTAAATAATAGATCACTTTGCATAGTATATTCAGAGAATTCACTATAAAAATGATTCTTGTATTCTTGACATACCTTATAAATGTCTGCAAATTCTTCATCTTCTACATATAGGTCTTTGAAACTATCTATACCCATGCTCTGCAGGTGTATCTATTGTACAATCATGGCTCTTCTACTTAAGGCATCAAATACCTTATTTTGTAGTCCCTTCTTGTGTTTAATGTTGAAAGTGTAGGCCTACAAATACTCTATCCACTTCATATGTTTATGACTGAGCTTGTCTTGTGAATTCAAGAAAATTAGTGCTTGATTGTCTGAAAATACCACAATTTCCTTTGGAAGCAAGTAGTGCCTCCATTTACTTAATGCTTGGACTAGAGAATACATCTCTAAGTCATAAGAAGATTTATTCTTCTTAGCATCACTAAGCTTTTCACTATGGAAAGCCACTGGTCTTCCCTCTTGGCTCAAGACAACACCAATAGCCACATTACTAGCATCACACTCAAATGTGAACAACTTCTCAAAACTTGGTAAAGTTAGGATTGGTTGAGTGGCAATCTTCTTCTTCAACAACTCAAAACCATGGTTAGCTTTCTCATTCCAAACAAATTTAGTTTTCATCCCTCCTTTTATGGCATCTAGCATAGGAGCACAAATAGCACTTAATTGCTTAATAAACTTCATATAGTATTGATCTAAACCATGAAAGCTTCTCACCTTTGTTGCAGTCTTAGGAGTGGGCCAATTGATAATGGCTTCCACTTTGGTAGGATCCATCTTTAGGTTGCCTTGAGACAAAACAAACCCCTAAGGTACACTAGCTCCTACTTCATGAATTCACATTTTTCCAAGTTTATCATCAACTTCTCCTCATGTAGCTTCTTGAAAATAATCTGAAAATGTTTAAGATGTTCTTCTTTAGTCTTGCTATAGATTAGTATATCATCAAGATACACTACCACAAATTTTCCAATGTAGTCTTTAAGGACTTCATTCATGAGTCTCATGAATGTGGATGGGGCACTAGATAGCCCAAAGGGCATTACAAGCCATTCATACAAACCTTCTATGGTTTTGAAGGTTGTCTTCCATTCATCTCCCTCATGGATTCTAATTTGATGGTAACCACTCTTTAGGTCAATCTTAGTAAATTATTTGGCTTCTCCTAGACAGTCCATTAGGTCTTCTATCCTAGGGATAGGGAACCTATACCTAATGGTTATCCTATTTATTGCTCTTGAGTCAGGACATAGCCTCCAAGTTCCTCCATTTTTAGGTGCCAAGATAGTGGGGACAACACAAGGACTAATGTTTTTCCTAATGAGACCTTGGCTTAGGAGTTCTTGAATTTGCTTGGAAATTTCCTCATTTTGTTGAGGGGTCATCTTATGGGCTGCTTTATTAGGAAGGTTATCTCTTGGAATAAATTCAATTTGGTGACTAACATCTCTCTTAGGGGGTAGTGTTGATGGTTTTCCATCACTTACAATGCCTTCATACTTTTGTAACAGCTCCTGCACTTCTTTTGGCAACTTTGTCTTCTTGACTGTCTTATCTACACTTTCTTCCTTTGGCTTCAGCACAAGTTCAAATCCTACTCCCTCTCCTCCCTCTAAAGTATCTATGAACTCCTTCTCACTAACCATAAGAACATTTGGACTTGATGACTTCATTTCTCCATCCTCTAGCAGTGACAGTATTTTGAAAGTCACATTGTCCTTCTTGAAAGAATACAAATTCTTTGCTCCATCATGCATGGCCTGTCTGTCAAATTTCCATGGCCTCCCAAGGAGTAGGTGACATGCATCCATAGGTAGGACATCACACAACATCTTTTCTTTGTATCTCCCAATTGAAAATTCCACCCATGCTTGTTCATTGGCAAGTACATGTTGTCCTTTGTTCAACCAAGTGACTTTGTATGGATTGCTATGGGGTATTATTTTCATCTTCAGTTTGTTGACTGCCTCCTCTAACACTATATTGTCAGTAGACCTTGAGTCTATAATGACTCTACAAACCTTGCCCATCATTTTTCACTTCACTCTAAATAGTGACCTTCTTTGACTTGGTTCCTCTTTGACTGGCTCCTTGATTAATGTCCTTCTCATCAGAAAGTTCTCTCCTTCTTCTGACTCTAGGGGTACCTCATGGTTTTTATTTCCACCACTAGACTCCTCTTGAACATAGTTTACCCTCTTGTCACTTCCACAAGAAGTAGAGACTTTCTCTAGACATTTGTATGTAGGGTGTCCCATTTGATTACAGCGGTAAGATTTCATGGTTGCAAAGTAAGAAACTCTACCTTAACCACTATTTATTCCTCTCCAATTGCTATTAGAGCTTCTTCATCTATTGGAGTTTCCTCTACTTGGACTCCCCTCTTGCTGCTCGGTGAGTTTGGTCTCTCCTTGAGACTTTGTCTCTGAAGTTCTACCACCATATCCACCTCTATATCCTCTATTGTCTCTTCATTTTCCTCTACCTCTGGTAGTGTTGGAGTCTTTCTTCTTTCTTAGCTTCTCCTCTACCTTTACTACTATTTGGTGGCATCTCTAAATAGTATTAGGAGTTAAGAGGCTCATCTCATCTTGTATAGTCCACTTGAGACCATTAAGGTACCTAGATACCTTTACCTTCTCATCTTCTACAACTCTTGACCTCATGCATAATATTTGAAACTCTTTAGTGTAAGAGTTCACATCCAAGTCTTTCTATCTCAAACTTTGTCTTCTTTTATGCAACCAAATTTCATAATCTTCAGGCACATATGCATCTTTGATTTTTGCTACCATAGCCTTCCATGTGGCAATGGGCTTCTTACCCTCCTTCTCTCTCTCATCTTGGATAAATTTCCACCAAGTGAGTGTAGGGCCTCTAAGCCTAGCCTTAGAAACTTTGACTTTTTGAGCTTCCCTTATACCATCACATTCAAAATGGTTCTCAAGTCCTTCAATCTAGTCTAGGACTATCTCTGGCTCCATTTTTCCATTAAAGATTAGAATTCCTTCTAATGCATTTCCACTTAAGGCCTTCAATGCCTTCAAAAAGATTTCTTCAGCTAGGATTGGGTCTGGTTTAGGGACCTCATCTTCTAAGAGTGTCTCTTTTTGTTTCCCATCTATTTTGTCTTTAATCTCTTCGACCTTCTCATCTACTTCATCCACTTTTTGTTCTAATTGAGCCAATCTATCTCTGAGCAATCTATTTTCTTCCTCTTGCTCTTCCACTTTCTTATCCAACTCAGCATTGGTCACCATTGTAGAGTCTCCTACTGACTCCTTTGGTTGAAACATTCACCACAAGCCTAGTCTTGTAGGCTCTGATAGAAACACTCCAAGGTGTGCTTGCACAAACACTTATCTAGGAATCTTCTTGTCCTAGCCTTCCCAAGATCCTAATCTCACTTCTAGGACCTTACAAGTCTTTTCTCTCCTAGCCTAAGACTATCCTAACTCAACTCTATGAGTTGGTCTCATTGTGCTTCACCTTGAGGGGTCACTATCATTAGGGGTACTTCAACTCTTCTCTCCTCCTTGGATGATTCCAAGTGCAACTTCTTCACCATATGTTCACAAGTGTTTTAGGGGATGTCTACATCACTAAAACATCTACTTGACTCCCAAATGACTCCATTTGAACAGGGCATCAAGGCTTTCTCAATCGGGTTCAAGATTGACTATGGTTTTGGCCTAATAAGCCTAATTGATCTACTAGCCCTAAACATGGTGTTTTTCCCATTTCCTTCTACAAAATTCCAAATAAACCCAAAAAAAACTTCACATTCAGATACCCTTTTGGGAAAACTTGAAGATTTTGGTGGTCTTAGGGTTCTAGGGCCTTCGTACAGTAGTTTCCTAGAATATAGGGCTAATAGGGCTATAATTGTGCAGTCTACTGATTTCTACCTAGAAATCTACCTAAATGGATTGGCCAATGCCTAATATCACTAGTAGATGTCTATAGGACCATTACCTCTCTAAAACCATGCTTGGTTCAAGCTTCCACTCTTTCCCCTGCAAATGCACATCAAATTCACTCTGTCATGCACCTAGCCGGGCACACTGAACTCATCTAGGGCATGATGCTAAAAATAGCTACCTTTCTCTTTAGAGTTCTTCCTTCCATATCAATAACCTCTAATGGCTTTCCTACCATATTCATCTGGGCCATGATGATTTTCATGGTGGAGAACTATGGGGGAGCCATAGAACCAAAAATAGTCTACACTACACCAGTAACTAGTCTAATGTTAAAACAATTTATAAAACTAATCTAATGAACTCAAAAACACTACACTAATGAACATAAATTGCTTATAAATATCCCTACTACACAAATCCAACACTAACTTTCACACTTCAATCCATACACTATCTCATACATTCAATACAAGTCGACTATCACACTAAACCAAAACTCTGAGCTTCAATTCAAATTCCAAATCTCATTACACTATACTACCTTGGGAAATGGGATCCTAAAATGACTAAAATATGCCTCTTCCATGTTTTTAGGCCACTACCATTAATATCCCTCCTTAACTTCGAAAGGAATCAAAGTTGTCGATGTTGCATGCAACATTTGCAAAGTTGCAAATGTTGTCATGACACTATTATGCCGACTTTTGCATTATTGCTCTAAACTAACTTTTATGACCACTAACTCATACCAAATGATGTATAAACATAATTTTTAGGAATGAATACTAAATTTTTGGCAGCCATTCTATAGCAGTTTTTGTTGCATTCATGACTATGATTGTCATTGATGTCAACACAGTGATCTACCAGAGACTTGCAAAGAAGAAGATAGTGTTTGGATTAGCGCACATGGGATATTGTAGTCAGATCTATGTGATGTTGAGGATATACTCTTTGATATGTTATATTTTTATGGTTAAGAGCATAGATAGTAATTCATTTATTCATGGAAGTTATGAGCATTTTGGTGGAAGCAGTATTCAGGCAGTGTTCGTGAGTAGCAGTTTGTGGAAATTGGATGATATCTCCTAATCGAGATGGAATCTGGTTTTGTGCAATTAAAGAGAAGATGAAGACACATTGATAGTGACATGGATGACAATGAAAACTTTGAGGTCACATGAGTGAAGAATTATTGTATTTGGAAGCTGACAATTTTGTGTAATTTTGATGTAGCTCGTGGAAACTTTTATTTTGTAATTGGATGTCGACTCATTTGTAATTACTTGAGTGTGGTATAAAGGAAGGAACATTTTTCCTTATTTTAATATGGTTGATGTGATGACGTATGCATGAAGTGAAGAAAAGAGCTAATGAATTGTGAAAGCAAAATTGTGAAAGAAGACATGCGAGATACATATATCTGAAATTGAGATCTGATGTAGCAGAGAGTGCGGTTTGTCACAGTGAGAAAGGAGGTAACATATTTTCTATTATTCTATTGAATAATCTAGAGATCAGTTGGACAGTGTGTTTAGTGATCTTGCCATTGAAGCTGTTTGGGCAGTGGGTCCATCTATCTTCCATAACTCTTAACAGGGTTAGAATCTTTTAGTAGGGATTCAAAATCTCCTAACAGGGATTCATATGTACTGAATGTATTTCATAAGACTCCTAATAGAGTCCATCCTTTCACAAGGAATATTCATATTAGTGCATCTTTTGTGGGCATCATTCCCATCGGGGTTTACTCTTTGATCAAGAGGTTCCCTAGTCAACATATCTTGTGTCATTGTGTTATTGTGTATGAATATCTTTCTATGGTTGGTAATTATATTGCTTACATGGTTTAATGTTATTGAAGTTGATAAAAGTTATAATTATCAGATAACTGATTCAACCCCCCCCCCCTCTCAGTTATCTTAGTGGACTTTACTTTCTAACAATCATATAGGCCTTTTTAGGAACTTTTCGAATCTTACCTAAGTCTAGAAGACTTTTAGACCCAATTTCCCACTTTTAGGCTAACTTAGCACTAACTACTAGAAAAGCTTTAAACATCTAGGTTGGATTGAGCCTAGTCTAATCCACCTAGGAACACACATGAAAGACCTTCTAAGGTTAGAAAATAAACACTACTGACTTGGCTAAGGTCAGTACAAGCCAAAAGTTTAAACAAGATTAGGGGTTAGCCTAGGTGCTCCTAGTTCTACTCTTGATGTACTTCTCTAAAAAATAAATAGAGGAGACAAATATCTGATTACAACTAACAAATTAATATTAATGATGCTCCAACATGCCATACTCCTCTTCTATTTGATATTATGATAAGTTTTCTAGCAAATAGTTTTGAAACACCTTGTTTGAAGTTGTGCAATCATAAAATAACCCTAAAATTCATTTTCAAGATTTTGATGCCACATGCTTGGATTAGGCTTGTGATGATAAAATTTTGGCTAAGTCATTTCCTCACACATTTTAGATAGGAGTACATTTAATAACTTTATTCTTTAAATATTAACTCCATCAATGCTCTAGTTCAACCAAATACAATCTTCCTTGGCTATTCCTTACACATTTTAGATAGAAGTACATTTAATAACTTTATTCTTTAAATCTTAACTCCATCAATGCTCTTGTTAAACCAAATACAATCTTCCTTGGCTATTTCTAAATCTGCATGTGTTTAGAAACTATTATTTTATATTTATTTAAGTGTGTTCAAGGTCTTAGTGAATGCATTTATGATTATATGATCTTATTTTAGTTTATTTATGCTAAAATGAAACATCATCTTTCTAATAATTTATTATAAATTAATTTTATTTAGTGTTTGTTACCTTCCATTTAAGACAAAGTGTATATTTGAATAGTTACTTTTTTCATTAATCTACATGCCCATGTAAAGAATGTAGAACTTAATTTCTTTCTTTTAGTGGCTTGAAATATGGACCCCCTTATGCATCTTCAACTTACCAATCAAAGTTATTGTTGGCAACATGTTCTCTTGATCTAGGAAAATTTGGGTCTGAGGATGGCGAGCGGGAGAGGATGTGGAGCGGCTAGGGTTTCTGGTTTTCAAGAAGAGGAGAGTGAATTTGAAGCTGATGATGGAGACCCACATGAGGGCTTGCAGGTCCTCTCAATGGGGGGCTGTAGATCTTACGATGGGAGCTCAGTGGGGGGCTATAGGTCATGCATTGGGAGCTCTCTCCACTCTTTTCTGGAGCTTGTCGAGACCAGGGTTCGGGTGTTCTTCGCCGGTGTGGGACTGTGGCGGGTTCTTCTCTCCTCACCAGATCTTGCTCAGTGTGTGGTGGGAAATACCTATTCTTGTTGTGGGAGATGGACTAGTTTACACTGCTATATTGATCCTCCCTTGCTTGGTTGTTGTGGCTTTTGGTGTTTCCTCCCTATCCTTTATGTGGTGTAGACCCCTTTTGAGGTGAGATTTCACTCTTGGGCTTACTGGCAGCTAAAGGTTTCTCCCCTTCTCTACTCCTTCCCGCTTCATATTGAGGTGGAAACTCTTTTCGAGGTGAAGGTTTCTTTCCCTCTTTATACTTCTTTCCCACTTCCTATAAAGGTGGAATCTCCTTTCAAGGTAGAGGCTCAGCCTATTGAAGTGGCTCGTTGCTGGATGAAAGAGGTGGGATGGACTATTGTTGGTGAGCTCAGTTTTTGCTGGAGGGATTCTATTTTGCTAGAGAACTTTGATGGTTTTTTATTTTTCCTGGCAGGTTGTGGTTTGGTGGTTTGGGGAGTCATTCTCATTCCCATCTCTTTGCTGAAGGTTGGGGGAGCCTTTCAAAATCCTGAAGTTAAGGTGCATCTGAAATTTTATTTGCTCATATGTTTAAGCTATTATTTTTTCTATGCTTTGATTTTGACAGGGTGGATTCCGTTTGTCAGACCAGTTGGTTTTTGTAAGGGGAATCCTCTCTATTCCCATTATGGTTTGGGTCCCAAGTTAAAAACCAGTCTGGTTATGGGAGCCATCAAAACCCATATTTTTGGTTTAGGGAGCCTTAAAACCCTAGCTATTTGTTGTAGCTATAAATCATAGGCTTTACACATTTGGCTTGAGCAACTTGAGCTTTAGTGCATCTCTTTCCTTTGGTTGTTGTTGTTTTGCTGGATTTGAGCTGCTGGTAGTTCTACTGGCATTTTGTGCTGGGGGGGCTCTGTAAGGTTTATCTTCTTCCCCAACTGTTTCACTTAGATCTATGCTTATTCTTCCTATTCTTCTATGATCATGATTAGGGTTACAGTTCCCTGCAAAAACTGAATGTATATGGTTTTGGGATCCATTCAAAACCTATTTTTACCTTAATAAAAAAATTACCAATCAAAGTTTCAAAAGCCAAATATATTACAAAAAGGTAATGAAAGAAAGAAAAAAAACCTATTTCTAATCATTTGACTAGTAGTTCTAATGTGCTTTCTTTCAAGCCTCAAATTACTCTAGAAATCCCACAAGATTGAGTGAACCTAAATATAATTCATTTTATAGTTACTTGAATGTTGATTTTATTACACTTCCTCCCATGTTTCCATTATAACCATCTAGACATCTCTATAAGGATTAAATAAGCATTAATTTTATAATTATCACGTGTAATGGCCATCACATAAATATTTATATGGATCTAATACATAGAAAGTACAAAACTTAACATATACTAATGCTATATATTATGAAATTGTTAATAATAGGGAGAATCATTTAGTTACTTCACCTATTCAAAGTTATAGATCTATCCAAATCCTTTTCCTTCTATCCAATCTAACAATTTGGACTTTCAACATGCACATAAGCACCTATCTACTAGTATGGAATGGATAGATATTATTTTGCTCAAAGACATGTTGGTTCTTCTTCCCATTCATAGGTGAATTCTTTTGTGGACATGACTCATGGTAGAGTTTTTTTATCCTCCCCCTACACTTATTATTATATTTTTCAATGAAGATATATTCAATTATCATTATTCTTCACCACAATTTGTGAATGGTAGTATCTATGACAAGTTTTCCAATGGTATTCTAATAGATCCTATTAATTAGATTAATATAACTAGGTATTCATAAAATTCAACATGATTATGTACCTTCAACCATATCAGTGAAAACATTGAATCCAATATATTGATTAATAATTTGGGTTGCATCATTTTCTTCCAAAAATGGGTTACAAAGAAATTCTAGTATTTTCCCATGTTGTTTCTTCTTTAGACAAGCTTAATATTTTACTTAGTAGGTAATGGCTTGAACATATAAAATATCTCCCTTTCATTGTACACCAATGAATTACACATGTGCATCAAGAAAGAGTTATCATGGTCATCCATTATTGAGTTTTAAAATTAATTCATTTTATTATACACTTACATACACTCGTACATAACCCACATAAACAAACAAAGAGGATTTCTATACAAAAGTAAATTAAACTATTACGACCTACCATAAATACTATAGTACATGATGCCTCCATCATAAGAAAATAAAGAGAAAATTATTTCTCATCCTTCAAATGCTTAAAGCAAGGAAGGTTCCATCCTTTCCAATAGGGTAAAAAGTCAATTTAGCAACTGCAACGCTACATCTAAAAGACAATGTACTATTTGGATACCATAGAATAATGACAATGGAAAATTAGATCCTTCTTGAGAAATAGATACACAAAGAGTAGATCCTACCTTTATATTTCAATCTCTTTTACCAAATATGCCACCTATTATCATGATAAAGGCCACCTCATTTAGGGTGTTTATCAAGTACACATTTGGGATGAAGTTTATTTATTGGGGGTTAATCATTTCAATATTGTCATTTAAAATTTGGATGTCATATACAATTATACATATTTACAAATATAAACATCACTTTATATGGTGTCTCCTACTTGGGGAGAATATCCTTTGTGACATTATTCACCTTTCTATTATAATGATGATACACTTACATGAATCTCCATATGATTCTAATGCTTGTGATTAATATTTTTTATCACATATATTTAGTAACATGATCTTTTCTTTTGACATTACATTATGTTCTATGATTACCATCCTTACATTGTCGAATTTAATGGTAACCTTACTTGCTTCTACATTTGAATACCGACAATATTTACATCTTATGAGAGAAAATCTTATGATAAATTGCCTTTTCTTAATGCTTATTGTGATGATATACCACATTTTTAGTCCTTACAGAGTCCTTTATTTAGCATTGAAGGTTATGTGCACTTGGTGATAACATTAAGGGGGAACATTACCTCCTACCATTATCTGTGCTTTATGTACATATCTTAATATCTTCATATGTTTTGAAATGATGATATCCTTATATTCCTACATTTTTTTAGCTTTCCAAAGTTTAATTCACTTGATGTATCTTGTATATTCTCTTACAAATTATTGGAGGACACATCTTGAATATGGTTAAAGTGACTACCATATGATCTTGGTACCCTTTTTAAAATCCAAAGAAACATTTATTAATATGGCTACCCGTAAGCAATACCCTTGTTTTATCGTAAGTTGAATAGCTTGCTCTCTATTTTTCTAATTTTGGTCATAAAAAATGTGTAACTATTTAAATGCCCATCAAATGGAACTCCTTGATTTTTCTCTCTCTTTTTTTTATAGATTCAATATAAAATATTCATTACAAGGGAGTTGATATCATTATTTATGTCATTTTTATGGTATTCATGTTGACTAGTTGATTATACTTAGACATACATCCTCAGAGTAATTCATATGCAAGTGTGGAGGAAAAATATAACAATGAAAATTAAATACCTTTCACATTTACCCTTTGTTTTAGCTCACTTAATCTATATTATCATCATGCAATGATATGTGTACAAGTGGCGTAATGTCTACTAAGATTTAGTGCATAACATAATCTTTCCCTAGCTTTATTTTTTCTCATTTTAATGGACCTATCCAAATCATTAGTTTATCCATTTCCCAAAAAATTTAAAATCCATATCTTACACAATCGACCCAAGTCAATTATGTGATTTGTGGAAATGAACCCATAACTTTTAAAATTTAAATTTAAATCTGGGCCAACTTAATCTTTTTAAGTAGTTTCTATGTGCCAATTTCAAGCGTGAAATATTTTACTCACCACCTCTAAAGTTGTATTTAAGGACTAACCCTAATTCATTTACACACCATCAACTAACTTTATTCCTACTTGCATAATCATTTAAGGAGGATAATAAAAGAATCATTTTTGTATCACCTAGTTGTACTAGCATCTATGTCATTCTTATCTTCAATCTTTTGAAATGTTATTAAATTAGTATATTTGGGGTTTAAAATAGTATCTTTGGGGTTTGACCTATTGGAGATTTCATGCATATATGTGCTGACATTGATGTTTTTCCATTGATGTCAACATATTTCTTTATTCTTGATAGTTTCTTGGTTTGTTCAATGAAGAGTTATGGATCGATATGGATGGTGTATTGTAGCTCAGATGTTGTGCAGTTGAAGATATGTCAAGGGATGCCTATACTTGATCTTATTCATGTTTTAGAGGTTCAGATTATGGTTAGAGTGAGTTTCAGATGATTTATCTGAGACTATTTTCTAGTGGTTCAGGAAGTGACAAAGTTATAGTTTTTGAATAAATATGGATTGGTTATGCAATATTTTTGGTTGCTAATCTGGTGGTGAGTTAAGGACATGGATGTGTGGTACCAGATTGAATGGTTCATGATTTGGATGCTAGGAAGATGTTTTTCCTGAGTGACACAGGTTGTTGTTTGATGTTCCTAATGAATAGTGCAGAGACAGTTGTGCATTATGAGATAGAGATATTTATGTTGTTAATATGGTATTTCATGTTTCTTGTTGATGTTTCTAGATTGTGATAGACTAAAACTGATTCAATATCTTAAGGAAGCATTTGACAACTGATTGGATACTTTAAAAGATAGTGATTGATGATCACTGAGCTACTAAGGTATATGTGACACATTAAATCAATTATTGTATTGTTATTGATGTCAACTAGTTTTGACTGTACTTATCATGATAGTTACAAACATCTAAAGAAGGAATGAATGAGATATTTACGTGAAGATGAGATGTATGAGAAAGATATGGATATGGTATTAATTGGGTGACTTATTGATGAGTCTATGACATTATGTTAGTGATTTGATTATATTACATAATTTTGTTATGGATTGAAGATCAAGAATGAACAAGTTTATGGGGTCGGTAAATGAAGAACATAGTATACATCGAGAAAACTTATAGTGTATACCGAGTACAATGTTAACTGAGTAAGAAGTCACCGACACATCATGGTATTGATCCAGTGAAAGAAATAAATGGAACATATGACTACTGACTAAAGATGATGACCTGGACAATTACGGATGATTCCGAGGTTAAAGATAAAGTTTTTTATGATGATCAAATGGATGATAAAATTCAAGGATGATCAGATGATGGAAAATGAAACATGTACAGACACAAGTTCTGAGGAAGGTTAAAGTGGAAAAATCAACAGTGAAGATTAAGAGGCAAAATCCAAGGCTGGAAATAAAATGGTTTATGATGTCTATAAAAGGAGACAAGAGATTCATGATTAATTCTAGAATGCGCATGAGGAGATTTCATTCATGTGAAGTTGGTCAAATGGGTTGAAGACAAAACCGAGCAATTCTGTAGACAGCATTGAGCATCAGAGCAAAGAAGAGTTGGAGGATACAAAGTGGTTGAATTGAGTATATTGGACAAAGGTATTTTGAGCTTAGCATAGATCTAAAAATTTGCAAAAGCAAGTTTTATTTGAATCAGATCATTTACTGTTGCATTATAACCATTGCTACAGATAAATCTCTTAACCAAGCTCACTTCAGAAGAGTGAAATTATTTTGGGTTACTGGTCCCAGGTAGTTTTTCCCCTAACAAGGTTTCCATGTTAAAAATCAAAGTGTTATATGTGTATGGATGTGATGAATTGTTATTTTACTTTACACATTACTATTACTGGTTTGATCGGTATATACACTAGATAATTTACTGATATTCGATAATTGAACAGAAAGGCACAATTGAAGTTTTACCGAGTTGATTAAATTGTTTGAAAGATTTGTTTCATAGATCAGGAAGTATGTGGGACTATAGGATAACTAGACTTAACTGATTCACCCCCCCTCTCAGTTATCTAACAATTGGTATCAGAGCAAGAGTGCTTGAAGGAAAAGTTTGAAGGACTTAAGTAAAAGATATCAAGATGTATAAGAGAGAGGTACGAAAGCTAAACAAAGACAACTTCTCAACATGGAAAAGCAGGATGAATTTATATCTATCAAGGATCAGAGATTCTACATTGTACTATTTGCAAAATTAGTTTATTTTACTCACTGGTCCTTTGACTATCGATCAGATGAAAGACAGACATGAACACAATTATATGATGATTAAGATTGTTTCTTCTTTATTAGATGCTGAATTTGAAGACATAAAGACATGTACAATTGCAAAGTAGATGTGGGACAAGCTTACACTAGCTCATGAAGGAGATGTGAATGTGCTAAGGGCTAAAGTTGAAAGTCTAAGAGGAAAGTTTGATGACATGAAAATGAAAGAAGGTGAAAACATCACTCAATACAACAACTGAGTCAAGGAGGTTGTGAATGCTATCCGAGGAGCAGGTGGAACTATTGATGAAGACACTATGGTAAGTAAAATTATCAAAAATTTGTTTCCTGCCTATGCTATTAGAGTTTCTGCAATTCATGAAATGAGAGCAGCTCCTAGTAGTAATATTTCACTTGATAGTCTAATCGGTAGATTGACTGCATTTAAGATTTATAACTATGACAATAGTATTGTACCTACGGTTGAATCTGCATTTTTGTCATCTCTAAAAATTGGAGCCTAAAACTATTAGAGATGCATTAGAAAATGATGAATGGATCAAGGAAATGAATGAAGAGATTAAACATATAAAGAAAAATAAGACACAGACATTGGTACCGAGACTGAAAGAAAAGAATGTGATTGGAACCAAATGGATATTCAGAAACAAATTGAATGAGAATGGACATGTCACAAGGAAAAAAGCAAGACTGGTATGAAAAGGTTATGCACAAGAATATGATATTGACTATGGAGAGACTTTTAGATCCGTTGCTAGACTTGAAGGAGTAAGAATATTGCTTGCATATGATGCTTACAAAATATTTAAAGTTTATCAAATGGATGTTAAATTTACATTTCTAAATGGGATACTTGAGGAAGTGGTATACATTGAACAACCTGAAGGTTTTGTTGATCCTAATTAGAGGAATATGGTATGTAAGTTGCACAAAGAACTATATGGACTAAAACAAGCACTGAGACCATGGTATGAAAGACTACATTCTTATCTAATAACTATTAGATTTTTTAGAACAAGTGACAACAACAATATGTATTTGAAAAGTGAAACTAATGATAAGATTCTTATTGCTGAAATATTTGTTGATGATATCATATTTGGAGGACATGATAACTTATGCAAATCATTTGCTAATGAAATGAGGAAAGAATTTGAAATGTTAATGTTTGGAGAGATAAAACAAATTCTTGGATTGCAAATATTACAATAGATTGAAGGCATATACATCACACAATCTAAGTACATCAAAGAAGTATTGAAGACATTCGGTATGGAAGATTCAAAACTAGTCAGTACACCTATGGTCACTAGATGCAAACTGACAAAAGATGACAAGTACACAAAGGTAAATCAAACCTTGTATAGATCAATGATTGAAAAATTGATGTATGTTGTGCATAGTAGACCAGATATTGCACATGTGGTTGGAATTATAGCAAGATTTTCTGCTAATCCTAAAGAATCACACATGACTGCTATGAAAAGAATTTTGAGATACTTGAAGAATACTAAAAATTATGGTTTATGGTATAAGAAAGAAGGCAATTTTGAACTAAAAGTTTACACTGATGCAGATTGGGTTGGAAACATTGATGATAGAAAAAGCACTACTAGTGGAGCATTCTTTTTGGGAGAAAGATTGGTTACTTGGATAAGTAAGAAACAAGGATGAATTTCTCAGTCCACTATAGAAGCATAATATGTTGTTGCTGCTACTAATTGTTCAAATATTGCATGGATAGAACAACTATTGGCAGGTATGAAAGAGGAGATCATTGATCCAATGATAATATATTGTGATAACACAAGTGCAATAAATATTTCTAAGAATCTAGTGATGCATGTAAAGAAAAAGCATATATCTATTAAGTATCACTACTTGAGGGAATAAGTTCAAGAAAAGTAAGTCAGATTGGAATATGTGAAATCACAAGAGCAACTTCCTGATATATTTACTAAACCATCACCGAAGGACACATTTGAATACTTGAGGAGTAGACTAGGGGTCCATCCCTTGTCTAACAGTCAGTAAGGTGATAGGAGGTTGCATCAACCTATACTTTATCAGAAGATCTAATGATTTTGATGCATAATGTTCACACTTTGGGTTTTCTAAGGTTGTGAAAGATGGAAGACAAGCTAAAAATGCATATCATTACATGCAAGGTACTAAAATCTGAACCGAACAATAGAGATATTGATTTGTCTATTGAAGAGCTAATTATTTTATTTTGGGAATTATTGTCAAAGGGAGAGAAATGTGCATGAAATATTTAAGAAAGATCTAAAGGGAGAGAAATGATTCAATGAAATATCCATCCATAGGGAGAGAGATTACATACATAGAGAGTATTCATGCTATGTAGTGATTAAACATATTAAATGTATAAGCTAGGGAGAGCTTACTGAGTTACAACATTTACATACAGAGTTGTAGAATAGATGTTTTGTATTTTATGACATATTTCTTATTGTGTTGACATCAATGCCAAAGGGAGAGATTGATAGACTACAACTGATTAAATATCTTAAGGAAGAGTTTGAAAACTAATTGGATACTTCAAAAGATTGTGATTGATGATCACCGAGATACTAAGATATATGTGACACATTAAATCAGTTATTGTATTGTCATTGATGTCAACTAGTTTTGACTGTACTTATCATGATAGTTACAAACATCTGAAGAAGAAAATAACGATGAGGGAATGAGATATTTACATTAAGATGAGATATATGAGAAAGATATGGATATGGTATTCATTGGGTAACTTATTGATGATTCTATGACATTATGTTAGTGATTTGATTGTATTACGTAATTCTGTTATGGATTGAAGATTGAGAATGAACAAGTTTATGTGGTCGGTAAATGAAGAACTTAGTATACACTGAGCAAGTATAGTGTATACTGAGTACAATGTTAATTGAGTAAGAAATCACTGAAACATCATGGTATTTGACTGAGTGAAAGAAATAAATGGAACATATGACTACCGACTAAAGATGATGAGCTAGACAATTATGGATGCATCCAAGGTTAAAGATAAAGTTTGTTATGATGATCATACGAATGATAAAATTCAAGGATGATTGGATGATGGAAAATGAAATGTGTTACAGACACAAGTTCCGAGGAAGGTTAAAGTGGTAAAATCAATGGTGAAGATTAAGAGGCAAAATCTATGGCTGGAAATAAAATAGTTTATGATGTCTATAAAAGGAGACAAGAGATTTATGATTAATTTTGGAATGCGCATGAGGAGATTGCATTCATGCGAAGCTGGTTAAATAGGTTGAAGATAAAACTAAGCAATTCTGTAGATGACACTGAGCGTCAGAGAAAAGGAATTGACCAAGTAGAACAGAGTTGGAGGATACAAAGTGATTGAATTGAGTATATTGGACATAGGTATTTTGGTCTTAGCATAGATCTGAAAATCTGCAAAAGAAAGTTGTATTTGAATCAGATCATTTATTATTACATTCTAACCATTACTACAGATAAATCTCTTAACCGGACTCACTTTAGAAGAGTGAAATTAGTTTGGGTTGCCGATCCTAGGTGGTTTTTCCCCTAACAAGGTTTCCACGTTAAAAATCAAAGTGTTATATGTGTATGGATGTGATGAATTGTTATTTTACTTTACACATTACTATTACTAGTTTGATCAGTATATACACTAGATAATTTACTGGTATTCAGTAATTGAATAGAAAGGTGCAATTGAAGTTTTACCGAGTTGATTAAATTGTTTGAAATATTTTTTTCGTACATTAGGAAGTATGTGGGACTATAGGATAATTGGACTTAATTGATTCACCCCCCCCTCTGAGTTATCTAACAGATCATGCCATATTCATGTTTCTAGATTGCATTGGATTATGTAATTGGATTTAGTAATTTTTCCTGTGCCATATTGAATTTTTTAGTGTTCTTGGCCCACTTGGTAAGATAACAGGTTGCGAAGATTTGTGGAGTAATTTATGGATAGTAGTGTGTTCATGGATGGAGATATGGGTCCTAGTTATGTATTTTTTGACATGTCTTGAATCACATTATTGTTTGAATTGTAATTGAGGAGTTAAGGTTGATGTTGAATTTGTTCATGTTTTCAAGGTTGATGAAAATGTATATAAATATGTAATCATTTGTAAGTGTGATACGTGTGATATAGAGGGTGTGAGCATGATATATCCATTCTTGTGAAGAGGTATGAGTGGAATCTAATAAGAGATTCATTTCACTTCATCAAATTTTTATTGGCATATCAAACATGCTATCAATTAATTCATAAATTAGTGAATTATTGTCCACAGTGGATGATAGTCCATTTTGGGGTTGTAGCCCTTATAATCTTAGGGTTGTTTCCATTAGTTGTATTCGAGTAGTGAGATTTAGGAAGTGTGCTTGAATACATATGCATTCCTATTTGTACCTTTAACATGGTTTTTGTGCTAGTACATCATCTTGTGGGTTTGATCCCCACTATGGTTTTTCCCTTAACTGGGTTTCCACACAAAAATTTTAGTGTTATGTGTTCATGTACTTTATGGTTCATTTCTTTAATATTTATCATTCCAATTTCAATTTTATGGTTAAGTGTTGGGTGAAGTTTTGGAAATTAATTGACACAACTGATTCACCCCTCCCTCTCAGTTGTGTGTGCTACCTTGTTTCTAACAATTGGTGTCGAAGTTAGATCCTCTTATTGAAGATTGACCTCTTGAGGTGATCTGGGATGGTATCTTTTGAGAAGGACAACCCAATATTTGAAGGAACAAACTATGCTCTATGGAAGGGTTAAATGATCACATATTTAAGATGCATTAGAGAAGATTATTGGACAGTTATAAAGAAAGACTATAAGCCTCTTGCAAATCTATCCACTAGTACTACTAATGAGAAGAAGGAATTTAAGTATAACATGAGAGCCAAAGAAGCTTTGTTGAGTGCCTTATCACATGCTGGGGTGAACTCACAATAATGGGTTACACTTTTTTGCCCAAACAGACACTGAACTCTACATTTTGAAATTTTTTTTCAGATTTAGATGCATATTGTCATTAAACCATTTGAAATAAGAAGATGAAGTAAATTAGAGTGTTTTAGGATTTTCTAACTAGATTCTCTCTCTCTCTCTCTCTCTCTCTATATATATATATATATATATATATATATATATATATATATTTATTTTAATTTTTGAGTTGATTTGAATGGTTTTTTCTTTCTCCCACAAAAATTGGTATGTTGTTGAAAATGCCATTTTCAAAGAGTTACATTGTTTTCATAGAGCATAACTTTTTTTCTAAAATACATATCAATGTGATTCTTTCAAATTTAGTTTTTTAACGTCCATATGGAGGGAATGCAATTGGTTTGATGACATTATCATGATCATTTCATATTTTATTAACATTTAGAGTTGACTAAACCGTAATTTTGACATGCCTTGACTACATAGCTTATAACTTGTTGTGTATTTGTCTAATTTCATTTTTAATTTTTTTGATAGAAAGAGAACTTCAATACCCAGGGAATATATATTTTTTAGATTTTTTTCTTCTCTCATTTACTATTTTTCCATAAGTGTCAAACATAGAGGTAGACATACGATAAAATATCTATGTCTAGTAAAACTAAAAATACAAAGTCATAATAAACTTAATATATATTAACATTATAATCATTGGAAATATTTTTCTCTGTATTACCTTACTATATAGATAGGTTTTTCAAATGGATTCATTTGATCTTCGAAAAGATAAAGTCAAAGTGATTTTTTGTCAGCATTTTAATAGGTGCAAAGGAGACTCCATTGTAGGTATGAATGAGGAGTATAGATGTTATATCACTATTTTTTTATCTAAGAGGCTTTAAGCTAATGATTTATAATTAATTCCTTCAAATGGAACCTCTCAAGGCTTAAAACATCATATTTTATTAAAAATGTGTTATTTCAGCAAAAATCAACATGTCTAAAAAAGTGTAACCCACTATTGTGGGGTCACCTACTGAATATAAAAATGTTATGGAGTTAGAGACTACACATGAGGTATAGATAAAATTGGAAGCATTACATGAAGTATACATCATTGTGAAGAAAGAAAGGTTGCAAAGCCAAAAAGGAACCCGACACTTGGGCAAAACATGGAGTCACAATTAGCTTGCAGGTTAGACTAGGATTTAGAAGGTGATCGAACTTGTTTATGGAATCAAAAGTGTTGGTGGAAAGATGGACGAAGATGTCTATTTCTTAGATTATGAGATCTTTGCCTCCTACTTATGATAACTAAGTTGTTGCAATTGAAGAGATTAGGACAATATCTAATTTGACCAAGGTCTCATTAGTTGGTAAGTTATATGATTTTGAAATGACTATATTTCATGATAGTCTTCTTAAATCTAACTTTGCATCTAAAGCTATTGTTTCTAAAGGTAAGAAAAAATATGAGCCTGGTGAAAGTTCATCTAAGTATGGATCTAGATAAATGCTAAGGAATGGGAAGAGATCGAAGAACAAGAAATAAACATGGAAGAACTAGAAGCCCTAATTGAAAAGAGAGTATCAAAGGGTACATGTAAGTATGAGGGAAAAATACCTTTGAAATGTTTTTTATGCAATAAGATTGGCCATTTTTCTTCTAGATGTCCTGAAAGAGTACCAAATTATAAGCCTAGATAGTTTTAGTCTAAGTATCATAATAAATTTTGTTTAGCTACTATTGAAGGTGTGACTGATGATGAATTTGAGAAGAGTGAAGATGAGATTTTGTTTATTTCTATTAGAGATGAGAATCCTATCTTCTTGAATGAGGAAAAGGCCCTAGCTACACATGTTGAAATAAAAGATGAATGGGTAATAGATAGTGGTTGTTCACATCATATTATTGGAGATAAGATCAAATTTGTGAAATTGGAAAGGTATGATGGTGGTGTTGTCAGATTTGGTGACAATAATCCTTGTTTTATCATAGTAAGAGGCTCAATTATACTTTATGGAAATAATAGTACTGATGATGTTTTATATGTTGAGGGTTTGAAGCATAACCTTTTGAGTGTTGGAAAACTTGTTGATCTAAAGGTTACAACTTACAATTCAAAGATATAAAGTGTATAATCTTGGGAAGCTCCAAAAATGAGATTGCATCAAGTACCAAGACCAAAGGTAATGCTTTTCATTTAAATAGCATAGATAATAGATGCATGATTGCTAGAATTGATGATAGTTGGTTGTGGCACAAGAGGTTTTTTCATGTAAACTTTGATAATATTGTGAAGATAAGTACTACACACGCCTTGAGAGATTTTCTTAAATTGTTGAAGTCTACTAATATAATGTGTAAGGAATGTTAGTTGGGTAAGCTAACTAAATATACTTTTAAAAGTAAGACATATTCTTTAAATGGATTGTTAGATTTGGTGCATACAGATTTATGCGGTCCTACTAGGACTAGGAGCTATTATGGAGACAAATATTTCATCTTGTTCATTGATAATTATTCAAGGATGATGTGGGTTAAATTTTTGAAGAATAAATCTAAAGCATTTGATAAATTCAATATCTTTAGAGCTATGGTTGAGACTGAGACAAGAATGAAGCTGAAATGTATGAGATTGGAAAGAGGTGAATAAATTACTTTAGGAGAATTTAACACAAACTATGAAGAGCATGGAATAAGAAGATAAATGTCTGCTCCCTGAATCACAACACATAATGGAATCACAGAGTGAAGGAAAAAATCTACTCCTTACACTACACGAAATATGATGATGGAAGGAAATGTACCTTAGATCTACTGGAGAGAAGCAATTAGTACTACAGTCTACACATTCAACCAAGTTCAAATAAAGAAAGGAATTGGTAAGATAACTTATGAAATTTGGTATGGTCATGTCCCTATAGTGAAATACTTTAAAATTTTTGGAAGCAAATGTTATATCCAAAGAGATGAAGACTTAGGTAAATTTGATCCTAGATATGATGAGGGTATCTTTATTTCTTAGTCTACAAAAAATAAAGCATATAAGTATTTTAAATATTGGTTGAAAAATATAGTTTAAAGCGTTAATGTGAAAGTTGATGAAATTTATCAGAAATAGGTCAGATCATGTAATTATGAATCAAATGATGAAGAAGAGAGTCATAATCTGAATTATAATGGATTGGTAAAATATGATAGAAAAGTTATAAATGAGGAAGAAGTTGAAACACAAGAGTCTTCCACAAAAGAAACTTCAAAGACTCCAAGGTGTGTAAGGATGAATCATTCAGAAAATCAAATTATTGGTGATAGGAATCAAGGTGTTTTGACTAGAAGTAGACATGCTAGAAATAGAGAAGAATTTTTCTTGATTTCTAAAGTTGAACCTAAGGATATTGATGAAGCATGTAAAGATGAAAGTTGGGTTAAAGAAATGGAAGAAGAGTTATATTAGATTGAAAAGAACAAAACATGGATTTTAGTTCCTAGACCTAAAGATAAAAATGTGATCAAAACTAAGTGGGTATTTAGAAATAAACTGAATGAAGATGGTGAAGTGGTAAGAAATAAAGCTAGACTTTTTGCAAAGGATATTCATAGATGGAGGGTATTAATTTTGAGGAGACCTTTCCTCTTGTTGCTAGAATTGAAGCACTCATAATTTTTCTTACATATGCTAAATACAAATATAATAAGGTTGTTAGAAAGTAAAGATCCCCAAGATAACTGAGAGGGGGGGGGGGGGGGGGTGAATCAGTTATCAGATAATTTATCCATTCAATAGCTTTAAACAATATAATCAATGTACTGATCAACCATAGAAAGATAATCATACACAATTGCACAATAACACAAGATATGTCAACTAGGGAACCTCTTGAAAAGAGTAAACCCCGGTGGGAATGATGCCCAAAAAATGATGCACTAATATGAAAGTTCCTTGTTAGAGGATGGACCCTGTTAGGAGTCTTATGAAATACATTCAATACATATAAATCCCTGTTAGGAGATTTTGAATCCCTGTTAAAAGATTCTAACCCGGTTAAGAGTTTATGGAAGACAGAAGGACCCACTACCCAAACAGCTTCAAGGCAAGATCTCTGAACCCACTGTCCAAAAGATCTTAGAATTATTCAATAGAATAATATGAAATATATATTACCTCCTTTACACTATGCCAAAACTACACTCTCTGCTACACAAGATCACAATTCCAGATCTCTGTACTCACAAGTCTTCCTTCATCACTAAATTAGCTCTTTTCTTCACTTCATGCATATATTCGCTTCTCACTCTTCATAGTACACATTAAAATAAGGAAAAAATTCCTTCTTATATACCAAACTCAAATAATTACAAATGAGTCGGTCCTCAATTACAAAATAATAAATTCTACATGCTACACATAGAATTCACATAAAACTGTCGGCTTCCAGTTACTGTAACTTTCTCCAAACATATCCTCAAAGTTTGCACTATGAACCACATCATCATTAATGAGTCTCCAACATCCCTTTAACTGTGCAAAATCATATTCCATCCCAGCTAAGAGATATCCTCCGATTTCTGAACATCGCTACATAGAAACACTGTCTAAACACTGCTTTCACCAAAATGCTCATAACTCTTACAAATGAATGAATTTCTTTTTGTGTTATTAACCATAGGTTAATAACACACCAAAGAACATACCATAAACTGTGCAAAAGCCAATCTGCAATACAACATGTGCGCAAAACAAAACTATACCTGCTTTCCTGCTAATATCCAAAATATCACTGTGTTGACATCAATGGCAATCCAAGTCATGAATGCAACAAAAACTGCTACAGAATGACTGCTAAAACACTTTGCATTCATTCCTAACAATCTCCCCCATTGGCATTGATGGCAACATAGATGAAAAACATCGAATGTTCCAAAAATCCAATACTACAACATCACTGCAAAATATCAAATCAAATCTTGCTTCGTTTTCCTATTTAGCTCTCTCATACAATCTACAATGTTTTTCATGTATATCTCTCCCCCATTGACATCAATGACAGAAATTCCATCACTAAGTCAACAAAAACTTAATGTCAAAAGACACTTTTTAGAAAAATACAATAACAAGAGTCCTCATGACTCAGCTCATAAACTCCCCCATAAAGGAAGTTCCAACATCCAATCCAGAAGAAAGATAGGGCTCATATAGCACTGGACGAATGCAATCATCTGCATCAATTCTCAAAAATAGGTTGGGGCATAACCCCAAGCATACCTCTCAGATACACAAATGTATCCTTAGGTAAAGGCTTTGTAAACATATCTGCGATCTGCTCCTTTGTACTTATGTACTCTAATCTTACTTCTTTTTCTGCAACTTTCTCTCTTACAACATGATACTTGATCTCAATATGTTTAGTCTTAGAATGTAAAACATGATTTTTTGACATACTCACTGTACTGGTGTTATCACAATGTATAACTATAGGCTCATCAAACTTTATTCCAATATCTTTCAACATCTACTTCATCCAAATAATCTGATTACAATTATTTGCTGCTGCAACATATTCTACTTCTGCTGTGCTTTGTGAAGTACAATTCTGCTTCTTACTTAGCCAAGAGACCAATTTACCTCCAAGAAAAAAGGCTCCACCACTGGTGCTTTTCTTGTCATCAACGCTGCCTCCCCAATCTGCATCAGTATAGGCACATAAGGTAAAATCATCAGAATTCTCATACCATAATCCATAATCCATTATTCTTTTCAGATATCTCAGTATCCTCTTTACTACTGCATAATGTGATTCTCTAGGTTCTTCTTGAAATCTTGCTACAATCCCCACTGAATGTGCTATATCAGGTCTTGTATGTGTCAAGTACTGCAATCCTCCAATCATAGATTTGTACTTTTTCTGCTCAACTGTTGGTGTCTCATCTTTGCTAGATAACTTATGTCCGGTTACCATAGGTGTTCCAACAGGTTTAGAATCTTCCATTCCAAATCTTTTCAATAATTCATTTAAATACTTAGTTTGACTTACAAATATACCTTCCTTGCTTTGTGTTATCTATAATCCCAAGAAATATTTCATTTCTCCAATCATGCTCATCTCAAATTCAGTCTTCATTTCATCTACAAATTTGTCACTAGCTTCATCTTCTCCTCCAAAGATAATATCATCAACAAATATAACTATAACCAACAAACCATTCTCAATTTCTTTTGTGTATAAGTTACTATCAGCTGTTCCTTTTATAAATCCCAATTTCAATAAATACTTATCCAATCTTGCATACCAGGTTCTAGGTGCTTGTTTTAATCCATATAAAGCTTTCTTTAACTTACATACCATATCTCCTTCTTGTGTCAAAGGAAAACCTTCAGGCTGCTCAATGTAGACTTCTTCTTCCAATTCACCATTCAAAAATGCTGACTTCACATCCATCTGATACACTCTGAATTTCTTGTAAGTTGCATATGCTAGAAACATTCTCACTGCTTCAAGTCTGGCCACAGGTGCAAAAGTTTCTTCATAGTCAATTCCTTCTTGTTGTGAATATCCTTTACATACCAATCTTGCTTTGTTTCTTATCACTTCTCCTTGTTCATTCATTTTGTTTCTGAATACCCACTTTGTTCCAATCACATTCTTGTCTTCAGGTCTAGGGACCAATTCCCATGTCTTGTTTTTTTCAATCTGCTCTAGTTCGTCTTTCATAGCATTGATCCAATGTTCATCTTCACAAGCTTCATTAGTAGTCTTAGGTTCAATTTGAGAAATCAAACATAAATGTACCTTATTTTGAGTCAAAACTCCTCTATCTAAACTTCCAATAACTTGCTCAACAGGGTGATGTCTTGAAGTATACCTGTTAGGTGTCATAGTTACTAATCTTGTTCCGACTGTACATTCTTCTCTGCTTTCTTCTCTATTTTCTTCTTTGTTTTCTTCTCTATCTTCTTCAGTATGACTTTCATTCAGCAAATCACTGTTAGTTTCAAAAAATAATTCTGCATTTTCAATGTTAGGCTGAGGTTGTGCTGCTCCATCAGATTCATAATCAAGCATTCTTTCCTGAATTTTAAACTTCTCATCAACTTTTACATTTGCACTTTCAACAATAGTCTTAGTTCTTTTGTTATAACATCTATATGCTTTGCTTTTTAAAGAATATCCAAGAAATATTCCTTCATCACTTCTAGGATCAAACTTTCCTATATCATCATCTCTCTTTATATAACATTTACTTCCAAAAATTCTAAAATACTTAACTAAGGGTGTATGTCCAAACCATAATTCATAAGGTGTCTTGTTTGTATCTACTCTGATTTGTACTCTGTTCATAGTGTATACTACTATGTTCATTGCTTCTCTCCAAATTTTTTTAGCCAAATCATTTTCAAACAACATAGCTCTTGCTGCTTCAGTTATTGACCTGTTCCTTCTTTTTGCAATACCATTTTGTTCTAGTATTCTAGGGGCTGAAAGTTGTCTCTTAATGCCATTCATTTCACAAAAGGTGTTAAACTCTCTAGATGTAAATTCACCACCTCTATTAGATCTTAGACACTTAATCTTCATTCCAGATTCATTCTCAATTTTGCTTTTCATGATCTTAAATTTATCAAATGCTTCAGATTTTTCTTTCAAAAATGCAATCCACATCATTCTTGTAAAATCATCAACAAGAATCATAAAATACCTTTCACCATAGAATCCTCTAGTCCTAGTAGGACCACTCAAGTCTGTATGAACAATCTCCAACTTCTCTGCCGATGTGAACTTCTTGTTGGGAAATGAACTCCTTTTCTGCTTTGCCATCATACATTCTTTGCAAATCATGTTAGTAGGTTTCATAATTCTAGGTAAATCTCTTACCGCAAGTGTAGTGCTCACCTTGACAATATTATCAAAGTTTATATGACAAAACCTTTTATGCCATAACCAACTGTCATCAATCCTAGTTATCAAACATTTCATCTTAGTAAGATTCAACTGAAATACATTACCTCTGGTTCTGGATCCTTTTCCAATCAGATTTCCATCTTTATCTTTTATCACACAAGTTTTCTCAAAAAACCAAACTTGATAACCCTTATTAGCCAATTGTCCAACGCTTAGTAGATTATGTCTTAATCCATCAACAAAGTAAACATCATTAGTGTTAGTCTTTCCATCAAGAGTAATAGATCCTATACCCTTAATCAAACAAGGTGCATTGTTACCAACCCTAACAATTCCTCCATCATAATTATCTAACTTAACAAACTTTCTTTTATCTCCAATCATATGATGTGAACAACCACTATCTATAATGCAATCAAATTTCTTTTCAACTTGTGAAACTAATGCTTTTTATCCCCTTTTATCAGATTCAGAACTTTCTTCTTTAATTGCTACAAATTCTATTTCCTCAAAGTTATCATTATTACCGTCACTTAAATGTTTTTCAATTCCTGCTTCAAAATCTTCATCATTTGCATAATAACATTCTTTAGATCTCCTAGGTTTAAAGTTGCTTCTATACTTCTTAACTCTTTTAGGACATTTAGATGCAAAATGACCATATTCTTGACAAGTCCAACATTTAAAGATTTTCTTACCATCTGGTTCTCTTTTTACAAGTAATGCAATACCTTCTTCAATCTTCTCATCTTCCTCAGATCTACTACTGCTGGCATAATCTCCATTCACACTAGTACTTTTTGTAGGTCTAATGCTAAGAGCACTGAATGCTGTTTCCATTCTAGGTAGCTCTTCTGATAATCTCAAGTTCATCTCTGCTATTTCTAATCTTCCAAGAAGAGTCTCTCTTGAAAAGTTTGATGTACAAGGTATCACTTGTTCAATCATCTACGTTGTTTGCTTGAATACTGGTGTCAAAGTTCTCAGAATTTTCCATATCACTTCATTCTCTATCTTATCACCTCCACAAGACTTTATTCCTGTCACAATCTCAGACATCCTACCAATATAACTTCTAATAAATTCATCTTCCATCATTCTGATATCTTTAAATGCACAAATCCAATTATGTAATCTAGCCTTCTTTGCATGTTCATCACCTTCAAAAGTAGAATGTAAAGCTTTACAAATTGCATGAGATGTTTTTAAACATCTTACCTAACTATATTCATTCTCCGATAGTGCTGATAAAAGTGCTTCTCTTGCAAGTATGTTACACATGAATAGATCTAGTTCATCTTTAGTTCCTGCCTCTAGATTGTCTTCCTCAATGATAGTCTTCTCATTCTTTGTAATCAACCAATAACTTGGTCCTAAACACAATAGATGTGTCTTCATCTTTTCTTTCCAGCTGTCAAAATTTACTCCATCAAACTTAGGGCTTTCTTTTCTAAAATTCGCCATGGATCTCCTTAAGTTGTTAAACTTTTCTTTCAAGGACCTGCTGCTTTGATACCAATTGTTAGAAAGTAAAGATCCCCAAGATAACTGAGAGGGGGGGGGGGGGGGGGGTGAATTAGTTATTAGATAATTTATCCATTCAATAGCTTTAAACAATATAATCAATGTACTGATTAACCATAGAAAGATAATCATACACAATTGCACAATAACATAAGATATGTTAACTAGGGAACCTCTTGAAAAGAGTAAACCCCGGTGGGAATGATGCCCACAAAATGATGCACTAATATGAAAGTTCCTTTTTAGAGGATGGACCCTGTTAGGAGTCTTATGAAATACATTTAGTACATATAAATCCCTGTTAGGAGATTTTGAATCCCTATTAAAAGATTCTAACCCGGTTAACAGTTTATGGAAGATAGAAGGACCCACTGCCCAAACAGCTTCAAGGCAAGATCTCTGAACCCACTGTCCAAAAGATCTTAGAATGATTCAATAGAATAATATGAAATATATATTACCTCCTTTACACTGTGCCAAAAGTGCACTCTCTGCTACACAAGATCACAATTCCAGATCTCTGTACTCACAAGTCTTCCTTCATCACTAAATTAGCTCTTTTCTTCACTTCATGCATATATTCGCTTCTCACTCTTCATAGTACACATTAAAATAAGGAAAAAATTCCTTCTTATATACCAAACTCAAATAATTACAAATGAGTCGGTCCTCAATTATAAAATAATAAATTCTACATGCTACACACAGAATTCACATAAAACTGTCGGCTTCCAATTACTGTAACTTTCTCCAAACATATCCTCAAAGTTTGCACTATGAACCACATCATCATTAATGAGTCTCCAACATCCCTTTAACTACGCAAAATCAGATTCCATCCCAGCTAAGAGATATCCTCTGATTTCTGAACATCGTTACACAGAAACACTGTCTAAACACTGCTTTCACCAAAATGCTCATAACTCTTACAAATGAATGAATTTATTTTTGTGCTATTAACCATAGGTTAATAACACACCAAAGAACATACCATCAACTACGCAAAAGCCAATCTACAATACAACATGTGCGCAAAACAAAACTATACCTGCTTTCCTGCTAATATCCAGAATATCACTGTGTTGACATCAATGACAATCCAAGTCATGAATGCAACAACAACTGCTACAGAATGACTGCCAAAACACTTTTCATTCATTCCTAACAAAGGTATATCAGATGGATGTTAAATCTACATTCTTGAATGGGGAATTGGAAGAGGAAGTCTACATTGAGAAGCCTGATAGTTTTCTATTGACCGATTAAGGTGACATGGTTTTCTAATTGAAGAAAGCATTGTATGGATTGAAACAAGTATCAAGAGTCTGGTATGCAAGGTTAGACAAATATTTTTTGAGACTTGGTTTTAGTAAAGGTACTATTGATAATAACTTGTATCTAAGAAATGATCATGGAAATATCTTGATTGTTGAAGTATTTGTGAATGGTATCATTTTTGGTGGAAATGACAAATTAAGGAAGGGATTCACTGATGATATGCACAGGGAATTTGAGATATCCATGATAGGTTAGATGAAATTCTTTTTTTTTTCACAAATTACTCAATTTGAAAAAGGGATTTTCATATCACAGTCTAAGTATGTGAAAGAGCTATTGAAGAAATTTGGCATGGATGACTCTAAACCAGTTGGTATCCCTATGGTTACTGGTTGCAAGTTGAAAAAGAGTGATGATTCACCTAATGAAAATCAAACAAGGTACAAATCAATGATCAGTGGATTTCTATACTTGACATAGACTAGATCTGATATAATAAATGCAGTTTGTATTGTTGAGAGATTTCAATAAGAACCGAAGGAATCAAATGTTGTTGTTGTTTAAGAGGATATTCAGATACTTGAAAGGAATATTTGACTATGGCATTTGGTATGGAAAGGATGATTATTTTACACTGAGTTCTTTTACTGATATAGATTGGGTAGGTAATATGGATAATAGAAAGAGTACAAGTGGTGGAGCATTCTTCTTGGGAAAAAGGTTAGTTTCTTGGTCTAGTAAAAAGAAAAGTTGTATATCACAATCTACTATTAAGTTTGAGTATGTTGTTGTTACTGATAACTGTACACAAGTTGTTTGGAAGAAGAAAATGTTAAAAGATATCATAGTGAGTATTGATGAGCCTATTACTATTTATTTTGACAACTCAAGTGCTATCAATATTTCAAAGAACCTTGTATTGCATTAAAAAAAAGCATATATCTATCAAGTAATATTTCTTGAAAGACAAGGTGAGTGAAAGGGAAGTCGAATTGGAATATGTGCCTACTAAAGAGTAGATTACCAATATCTTCATGAAGCCTTTCCCAAATGATAATTTTGAGTATCTCTGAGGTAAGATTGGGTTAATGGCCCATCCTGATCAGATCTAGAGATGCATGGATTTGCATCAGTCCAATGATTTCACAGAGATTATCATTTACCTAGATTGATGTTTTGGTGGCTGCTACTCAGGGGGGGTAGTTAGTATTGTGAGGTATGTTGTTTAGTTTTTGAGATGTTTAGTTTCTTTTGGCCTATATGAGATAATACATATATGTTCCTTTGTCATTGATGTCAAATGGGGAGAGATAGCCATGTGAAAAATAGTGTGGGTCTTACAAGTAGAGATTGTTCTTTGTTGCAGAAGATTTGGGAGAGAGATATATTGTGGATATTGTTGGTGATATGGTTTCTTTGTGCATTGATTTAGTTTTTCATATTATATATTTCCATCAATGCAAAAGGGGGATATTGTTGGATATTTCATGCATATATGTGAAGACATTGATGTTTTGTCATTGATGTCAACATATTTCTTTATTCTTAATAGTTTTCTAGTTTGTTCAGTGAAGAATTATGGATAGTGTATTGTAGATAGATGTTTCATAGTTGAAGATATGTTGAGGGATGTTTGTACTTGATATTTTTCAAGTTTCAAAGGTTTTTATTATGGTTTGAGTGAGTTTCAGATTATTTATCTGAGACTATTTTCTGGTGGTTCAAGAAGTGATAATGTTGTATTTTTTGGATTGGTATGGAGATCAGTTACACAATATTTTTGGTTGCTAAGTTGGTGGTGAGTTAAAGACATGGATGTGTGTTCTTAGCTCGAATAGTTCATGATTTTGATGCTGGCAAGATATTTTTATTTAGTGATAGAGGTTGTTGTTTTATGTTCTCGATGAACAATGTTGAGATAGTTGTGAATTCTAAGACATAGATGTTTATGTTTTTGATGTGGTATTTCATGTTTCTTGTTGATGTTTCTAGATTGTGGTGTTGCTAGATCACATTGGATTATGTGATCGAATTTAGTAAATGTTCCTATGGCGTATTGATATTTTTTGTATTCTTGGCTGACTTGGTAAGATAGCTTGTTGCAAAGATTTGTGGAGTGATTTATGGATCATAGCATGTTCGTGGATGGTGATTTAGGCCATAGCTATGTCTTTACTGACATGTCTTGGATCACATTATTGTTTGTATTGTAATTGATTACATATTTGTAATTAAGGAGTTATTATTGATGCTGACCTTGTTCATGTTTTCAAGGTTGATGAAAATGTATATACAAATGTAATCATTTATAAGTGTGTTAGGTGTGATATAGAGGGTGGGAGCATGATGTATCTATGGTTGTGAAGACGTATGATTGGAATCTAATAATAAATTCATTGTATTGGCATATCAAAGATGCTATCAGTCAATTCATAAACCAGTGGATTATTGTCCACAATAAATTATACTCCATATTGGGGTTGTAGCCCTTGTTGTATTCTCAAGTTTGTTTCCCTTAGTTGTATTTGAGTAGTGAGCTCTAAGCAGTGTGATTGAATGCATGTGCATTCCCCTTTGTACCTTTAACAAAGTTTTTATGCTAGTACATCATCTTGTGGGTTTGATCCCCACTGTGGGTTTTCCAGCCTTAACCGGGTTTCCACACAATTTTTTTGGTTTGTATGTGTTCATATGCTTTGTGGTTCAGTGCTTTAATGTTTATCCTTATAATTTAAGTTTTATGGTTAAGTGTTGGTTGTAGTTTTGAAATTAATTGACACAACTGACTCACCCCCTCCCCCCCCCCCCCTCTCAGTTGTGTGTACTGCCTTGCTTCAAGGTTTGACCAAGGTAGAATCAATCCTTACCTAAAGAACTATTTAGAGGTGTCCCTGCACATCACTAATTAGCTAAAATAGACTATGGACATCAAAGAAAACTGCAAAGTATATATAAATTTTTAGCTATAATCATACTTCCACAAAAATTTAAATCCACTTAATAATATAAAACAATCACAAAAAATAAACAACCAAATTCTAAATTTAAAATCATCCTTTTCATGACTCTTAATACCTTTATATTCTAAGAATATAATACAAACATCCTAAATCATATTTTCTATTATTCCACTTCAAGTAAACACAATTTATTTAATTTTATATTTAATTTAGCACAATATTCCAAATAACTAAAAATACTTTTAAAGATAAGCGGTTTCATTCTTTTTTCAATCTTAAGCTAAAAAGGAGTGGACATCCACTTTTGTTAACTTTTAAAAATCTTAAACAAATATTAATTACCTTAAACATACTCTCTAACAAATATTTATTACCTATCATGAAAGCAAAGTTATAATTGTAAAGAGTATCTAGATAAACTAATCTACTTGTAAAAATTTTTTTAAGTCAAATTGTGTAATATGATGAAATTGCATTATTAATCTTTAAAATTCTAGATTATTATTAAAATAATTATTTAAATGTTGAATTGATAGGAGTATGACTCAAATGAATTCATTTTGAATGTTAGATGAAATACTAGTATCAATTTTATTCAAAATATAAAAAGTAGGATAATATAAATATTGATTTCTATGATTTAATTATGAATTATTATTATATTATTAATTTTTAATTATTGTAAGTAATATAATTTAAGTTACGTTGTTTCAATACATGTATTTGATGTACATATAAGTATATGCATATTTCAATAGATTAACTAATAAAAAATAAGGAAATCAATCAACATTAATAATTTTTCCCATTTCACCTTATACAATAATGTGAATTTAATCAATTTCATTGTTACATCAATCAATCTTAGTCTATGAATGAAACAAAACCTTTTTTGACAAATCTTATCTTTATATATTTTTTGGTATTTTTATTATGTATTAAACATGTTTTAATTATAATTATTTTACAACATTTTAGTACAAATTAGGATTTTCACTTAGGGTTAATTTTGTAATAGAATAAAATATTAATTAAAGTGGTTTTTATGTGAATATACTATTTAGAGGCATGTGACAGGTTAGGTGTGAGGTTTCTAATTCAACCCTCACACCTAACCTAATTCATGTGAAAGGTTAGGTGTGAGGTTGAAAAGTGCATGTGGTTTTTTTTGTTTTTAGGATTTGTACTCTTGGGAAGAATATACTATTTAGAGGCATGTGAAAGGTTAGGTGTGAGGTTTCTAATTCAACCCTTTTCTCTTTCGTATTCTTTTTGTGTAAGTAGAGTGTGGGACACTTCACTTCACCATACCTTGCTCATGTGGGTGAGCATGAAAAGGCATAAAATTCATTTATGATTTGTGATTTGTAAGAGGTGGTTATGTATGTTTGAGAGGGAGATTATTTGTCCTTATCTAATAATGGAAAGCCACTAGGCCCAATTTGAGATTTGAATACTTTGATTTTTGGGATTTTTATTTATTTTGCATATAGTCTTGAAGAATTATAAGCAATCCGATAATTTGTATTTGAGAGTGGGAAGAAGAGGAATTAACACGTTTGAAAAAAGAATCCCTCACCTTTTTGAATCCACTTTGAGAGGTAGGATTCTTCTCATTATATAAATTGTGTTTATTTTCTTGCTTCTTGAGATATGGGAAAGAGAAAAATATTATTTATTTTGGTGTATAATTTTTTTTAATTTACCTAAGTAGCATTTGTTGAAATAGTGTATTTTTAAAATTATTTCCTTTTGTAACTTGATATTAAGAACTCTTTTATAATGAATGGGATTGTGTTAAGTACAACCCTCTTTATCTCAATGTGTATTGACTTATTTATGGGTTGTAATTTTTTAATTGGTTCCTCAATAATTTTCATCACATGGTCTGATTTAGATGGAACCACAAATGAGGACCTCATCCCTAATATGAATGCATTGCATAAATTCAAATAGTCCAAACCCATGAGACCAATAGCCTAGCAAGGCACAAATCCCATATGCACATCGACCCAAAAAGGGTTTTGAGCATTAAGACATGAGCACAGATACCCAAAAAATCAACACTAAGGTTCATGCATGTTGGAACATTGGTTCAATAAGTGCACAATTCCTACAATCATAATTGTCCACTAAATGTTTGAATCTTGATGACAACAAAATAATGCAATGAATTAACTGTCACACTATGTCATGAATGATACTCCTATAGAGTTATTTTGTTCTCACTAGTTTTGTTAAAGTCATAGTGATTGTTAAAGTCATTTGGTAAAGCAAACAAGTTAGTTGGTAAAGGAAAAGACAAATTTGATAAAGGGAAATAAGGAACATGCACCAAGAAAAGCAAGGCACACATCAAGCAATTATCGAGTCACAGTAGTTACTGAGTCAAAGAGCATGTTAGTTACCCTGCCAAGTATACATGTTATCGAGGATAATAAAATGTGTTACCAAGTAACACAGACTGACATAAATAATTATATTAGATACATTGAATCTTGACACTAAGCATAAAAGCGTACCTACGGATTTAGAGACAGATAAATTCTAGTCCATAGTGGGACATATTATATCTCCACATTACCTTACCTTTTCACAAGAAGATGATAGATCCATGGACCATCCACATAATCTACCTCTACATATTAAAGCCCTTATCCACAAACATAGAGTCAGGTTTGTCTTAATAGATGGAGACACAAGTTTGAATATTTGTACACTTAATCTTGTCTAGAATCTTGGGTTCTCAGAGCATGCCATTGATCCAAGGGGAAAAATTACTATTAAGGCTTATGATGAAGAGGCGAGATCTTCTAAGGGGATGGTTGTCCTTCCTATTCGAGTCGGTCCTATGGATAGAGATGTTGTTTGTCAAGTCTTATATCTTCCTTTAGCATACAATATTCTCTTAGGAAGGCCATGAATTCATACGATGCAAGAAATGCCTTCTACATATCACCAATGCCTAAAATTCCCACAAAATGATGTTCGGATAACTATTCTTGTTGATCTTGATAACCAATGCAATTTTATCAAACAAGTAGAGAGAATGGTTACTCATAACAAAGAATGGTCAAACACTAAAGAAGAAGATCAAAAAGGAAAAGCCACTTTATCTGATTATGGGAAAATAATAGTAGTCAGACCCACTGGTATGGGAGAATATAGAGTGGATACTCTTCCAATTTCCACAAGATCTTATGGAAAATCATCTCCCTCATTTCCTCCTATAGTTGCAACATCTGTCATACATTAAGGAATGAGAATGGTTAAAGCTAAAGTCTCCCTTTCTAAGGAAAAAAAAAGAGAAAGCGATATTACAATGGCTTTATAGGGAAGAAGAATCCAAAGTGATGCCAAACATGTAGAAATCTCTCCTGATAAATATGGTATTGGGGAGACTTTAGCTAAAAATATGGGGTATGATGATCATGGTCCTTTAGATAAAGGCAAAGGAATTGAGGAACATATACATATTGAATCTAGAAATCCCAAAGACAAGAATGGTGTTCTATACTGTGAACATAAGTTTGACAAACCTACAAGAAGAACTCCAATATTTGACCAATATGAGGACTCAAATGAAGAAGAAGTTAAAATTCAATCATTGTCATATAAGAGGCTTCTACACATTTAATCTGCTAATCTAAAATATCAAGGAGAACCATATGTGAAATCTCAAGTTCCTCAAAAACATAACCAAGTGGAATCCATGAACCTAGAAGGAAATGGTCATTATCAAGAGGATTCCACTCAGCCTGTAGAGAAAATCACTACTATTGTTGATGTCAATATTTCTATTACTTCTACTGCTACTGCTGAAATCATTACTGATTCTGATTACATACATCCTTATTGGGTGCAACTTGTTGATGTCTCTCATATCTTGGATATGCCTAGACTCATGCCTATTCTAAACTATGCTACCACTACTAATGATGACAAAACTACTACTACTATTATTGAACAAGCCTCTACTGCTAAAAAGTTACAAGACCAAGTTGAAGATACAACTATTGAACAAACACAAGCTAATACTATTGAGAAACAACCACCTCTTGGGAAAGAAGAAAGTGATGATGAGAATCTACCTCCTGCAATGTCCCTAGTTGACTACATCAGAAAATACCATAATAGTGAAAAAAATTCAAATGAATATGAATGAGACTTATTATCAAATGCTAAAGTGGAGATTAAGGTAGATGTTGTGCACAAATACGCTACTACAACAAATTTTGAAAGAGGAGAAAGATCAAGTTCTCAAAATCAACCAAGTGATGATGATTCCTCTAATCCTCATGTGGAGATCATCCTCATGGATCCTACACCATCTTCTTCTGATCAAGTCAACACTCCAACTAATCAAGAAAACCATGGGTATATCAGACCTCACCCTACAAAAACTACATGGAATTTGGGAAGGTCTAGGATTGAGATGGTGCTTGCTCATACATTTCTAGAGTGCATGTATATTTGATAATGGGAAGAGAGACTTAGCTCTAGGAGTAGGCCCTCTTTATTAGGTTCACATAACACTCCTCTAAACTCCTTTGATTCTTCTAGGATAACTCATGATCAACAACACTCTATGGAGGATAAATTTCTTGACCATTCAAAGACATTCATGAATGATGAGGATGATACCAATTTCTTTGCACTCGATCCTATTGAATCCTTATCCCTCATCCATCCTGAACTAATTGAATGGACCCCTTCCGAATCTATAAATCTCATATCCTTTGATAGTGACCATGAATTATCATGTTACCTCATTGCTATTGAGCCCTCATACCCTTCCACTAGTACAATGAGAAGACACATGACCATTGAAGATATCAAGTATCTTAGTCTCAAAAATAAAAATAAAAAGAAAAAATGATCTGATGGGGAAAACCACTTTGTGGCTGTGTTAGATCCCAAAATAGTAAAAATAAAACACATATCCAAAGGGGAAAACCTCTCTAAGGAACTTGAGGATGGGATTCTTGATGTTCTTCCCAATCATTTTTAGGAAAGGTCTTTAGTGTTGATAGAACCCACTCATTCAGTTAACTTGGGTACTATGGAGAATCCTCAAATCATACATCTAGCACAATCATTGAGTGAGGAAGAAAGTGAGCAATTCATTTAGTTTTTCAAGGAAAAGAAAAACAATTTTGCATGATCATATTTAGATATGCATGGATTGGATAAAAATATCATTATGCATCATCTATCTATTACACCAGGTGTCAAACCAGTGAAACAAAAGCTAAGAAAGATGCATCCTCACATTTCCTTACTTGTGAAGGCTAAATTGGAAAAAATGCTAAAAGTTGGTTTCATTAGAGCAATTGACAATGCTGAATGGATTTCCAACATTGTAGTAGCATCAAAACCTGACAAATCCATTTAAGTCTACATTGACTTTCAAGATCTTAACAAGGCATGTCCCAAAGATGACTTCCCACTACCCAACATAGACACGATTGTTGATTTCACCCATGGATTCCAAATGTACTCTCTAATGGATGGATTCTTTGGGTATAATCAAATCAAAATAGGACCATAAGATCAAGAAAAGACTGCCTTTACCTATGGATGGGGTACTTTCTATTGGAATTTAATTCCCTTTGGATTGAAAAATGTTGGAACAACCTACCAACAAGATATGAAAATAATATTCCATGATATGATTCATAAATGCATGGAGGAATATGTGGATGACATTCTGGCTAAGTATTCTATAAGAAATGCTCACCTTGTTGTCCTAAATGATATCTTTGATCACATGGAACAATTCAAATTATGATTAAATCTAAAAAAGTGTTGCTTTGGGGATACCTCAGGTAAAATTCTAGGATATATTATGTAAGCAAGAGGAATTGAAGTAGACCCTGCCAAGGTGAAGGCCATACTTGAAATTCTACCTCCTCGCAATATAAGTCAGATGAGATATTTATAAGGAAATATCCAATATATATGAAGATTCATCTCTCAAATTTTAGATAACGCTCAACCTTTTACCAACACATTGCATAAAGGGGTTACTTTCAATTGGATTGAGGATTGTAAAAGAAATTTTTATAAAATCAAGAACTATCTAGCTAATCCTCCAGTTCTCATGGCTCCTATTGTAGGAAAACCCTTACTACTCTACATTCTAGCTATAACAAAATCCTCAGGTGTATTACTCACACAACATGATGAAAAGGGAAAGGAAAGTTAAATCTACTACATTAGATGTACATTGGTTTCCTATGAGCTCAATTATTCAACCATTGAAAAAACATGCTTGGCCATTTTATTTGCATCTCAAAAATTTAAACATTACATGCTAGCACATTCTATTCAACTAATTGCTAAAATTTACCCTCTTAAGTACTTGCTTGGTAAAGATGATCTCACGGGTTGCTTGGCTAAGTGGGTTACGATCCTTTGTGAATTTTACATCACTTATGTTGACATAAAATCTATCAAAGGAAAAGTCCTTGTAGATCAACTTGATGATGCACCTTTAGAAGACAACAAACCAATTCATGCAGAGTTTCCAAATGAATCAATTCTACATCTTATTCAACATCCCTAGAAAATGTATTTTGATGGCTCATTTACACAACAAGGAGCTGGTGTTCGGGGTTTTTCATTACTCCTCAAGGATATAAGATTCCTAAAGTTTACAAAATGAATTTCCCATGTACTAATAATGTGGTTGAATATGAAGCTCTTTCCAATGGATAAAAACTGGCCATCGAGTGGAAAATTGAACAACTACATATCTATGGTGATTTCTTGGCCAAACAATTGCATCAGAAACCCATAGCATTGGACTTCTTATTTTAGGATTGGACACCCTAAATGGTTGCTAATTAGATCATTTAGTCTCATTTAATTATTGACCAGGGACGTAAACTTGAAATGGCATTTGCAAAGTATATGCTTCAAACTCTTTTAATCTCCATGACTAATCTATGGAATTTAAATGCATTAAGCTTTAGGAAGTCTATGCTAGTACAAGTAAATGAGTTTACTCTAGGAAAACAATTAATCATGGATAGGAATTACTCTAACTACCTATGTTGCAGGAACAACCTACTAGTTCTATTACTAGTAGCTGTAGGAACAACATAGTTCTACTTTACTTCTAAGTAAGCATGAAAATGATTCCCACTCTAACAAAGTAATTCACTCACCAAGTGGCCCCCCTTGGATGAGTGAATAGAAACACAATCAAGATAAAAGGATTGAACTCAAACTGTGCATTCTATTCATTCATGGGAAACAAGTACACTTCGATTGAAATAGATAAAATAGTATTTCAGCTGCAAAAGCTTCTATTCAAAAAATTGACTAACTCCCAAGAGTTACAACAGTCATCTTATTTAAAGGAAAACTATAAATACTCCCTAAATCTAAGATCAATCCATTAATGAGGATTGTTACAAATACATAATGTCTTATAATAAAAATAACAGTCATCAAGAATAAGTCCTCCCAGAATATAGTGCATTGTGGGTCCTAGATCTGTGCGCTATATTTAATAGAAAATGGTATTGACTCATTCCTCATGTGAAGGTCTTGCAACAACACCTTAACCATTCAAGCACTCGCTTGACTTCTTCAACACAAAGGCATCTTGTAGCAATGACTGGCTTTGACTCCTTTAATACCATCATGCTGATCTTTAAATACACCATGACTGATCCCTACAAAATGATTAATACACACACAAACTTCGATACATACATATTCACATCATTAATATTAGGAAGAAAGTATTAATTTCTAATCAATACCCTTGCAATGCATATGGCTACATGAAGGAAACTACCCAAAAACATAGCATAGTTAAAGGATCATTCATCAACATATATAATTACTACATTCTATCATTTCTGTCCATCAATTTTAAGGAAATATATCATGTTATTCTATCATCCATATTCCTACTTTATGTCTTTACACATATAAAATATACATATAAAACCATAAGTCCATGTATCTATTTTGCAAATAAACTACTGAAAAGAAATAAAAAGCACTTAGAAAGATGGCCATTTAAGAGGCTCATCATTCCCCCCAACTATCCTATTGCTGGTCTCCAACAATCATAAAATTGCGGATCCTGGCTTTGTGGATCCTGGCTCTCAGCCTCAGGTCACTAGCAGTCTTCTCCCTTGGCTCATCATCAATTTAGTTGAAGTATCCATGATTCTCTCTCAACCTTTCCCACCTTTGAACTTCTTCGACCATGTTATGATCTTCATCATCTTCATTCATTACTAGTAATGGCTGCATGAGAATAGGTGGTTGGAATTTCAATGGAAACCAATAATTAAGCCTTGTCCGGCCCAACATGATGTACCATGGAGCTCATTTGGTGGAAAGAGTCAAGTTTTGTGGAGAGTGGGGTTCTCTAATCTTCAAGTCATGGGTCATCCTTATCCATATCTGCATAAAAGTAGTGATTGTAGCATAAATCTCATGTGATGAGTGCTCATACCAATCTATATAAGCTTGCTCTCTAACGGGGTAAACTTTGTTTTCTCCACTTGGATTCAATGTGACTGAAAGCCAATCAAGAAAAGTTTGTCTGGAATGTTTAACTTTAGGTCTCATAAACAAGGGTGTCTCCATCTCATTATTTATGTAAGGTAAAGCTTGATCTTCCCTACTTATTTCATTCTATATCCAAGACATTACTGCTCTCAATTAGACATCTCCCACATAGAGGAGTGAATTCTAGTTCCTTTCATCTGGTACAACAAGATTATGCAAATACAACTCACACAAAAAATTCTTTAAAGACATAGGGGCTAATTTAAATGCATCATAAAATTCATGGGGTGTTGAGATAGAGGGGTTCAATCCTTCCACAATTCTTGTTAACTTGAAATTAATAAACTATTCCTTAAGAAATAGAGCATATACTGGTGATGGTGATCTACATGCCATAACCTCTGGAATCAATTCAGTGATCTAAACAACCCTTCTTTCAACACTTCAATTTGGTCTATTTTATACTCTAATTGATGAGCTTTCTCATGAATGGTTTGTTTCAATTTTTCTTTTTCTAACTCCCACTGTGTCCTTTCCCATAACAATTGCTGATACAAATTCAACCCTGCAGTTAGAGGTGTAGATAGGTCTAGTGGTGGCATGGGTCCCTGATTAAAAATGACAGTCCATCCTAGTGCAAGATGAGGGGTTTTTGTTGTCTTTTCCTATTTGGAGGACTTTCCTTTCCATACAACAAGAGTTTTCACTAAATTCTCCCCTTGGCAAGATTCAGCTGCCCTGGCTAGTGTGTCCAACCCATCCTTATTAATCTGTTCTAACACTTCTTCAATAACATCCCTATTGATTTCAGGAAATTATTCAAAAGGTAAACCTTTTGAATCATCAGGTTTACCTTGTCTAATAGAGTCATCAACAAATTACTCTATCTCCTCATCATCTCTATCACTATCAATAAGGATATATTCAACATTAGAGTTAAATTCTGCTTCTGAATTCCTATCATGGGAAATAATGTCACTATCTTCACCCTAAATTTGTATATTTTCATTGTCTGCATTTTCTTGAACCATTGTTTCAGAAGAGGGTCTTTCCATGGATTTAGAGGATTCTATGTTAATAGTTGAAATAGGATGCTCAACAACCTTGATGATGTTTGGGGAAAGCCTTACACTTCTCCTAGCAAGGGTTTTAGAAGAGCATGGATGATTCTTGTGTTTCTTCCTACCGGTAGATACTTCTTTAATGACTGCTACAAGAGGTTTTTTAGGTGTTCCTTTCTCATGTAAGGATGAGTTTTCATCAACTTTGTCACTATCATCTTTATTTCTGGGCTGCTATTCTGGAATTACTTCTTCTATTTCTAGGGTTTTACCTTTTTCTTTCCTAGAGGCAGACCTAGTTTTTACAAAACATGGGGTCTCAGGAATAACAACAATTTTCTTGCCTTTTCTTTTCTTCCCACTGGAAGTAGGAGTACTAATTTCATAAGCTCTTTTCCTAGGTGGTTTAGGGTTAGAGGAAGAAGCTTCAAGAATAGTTTCTATTCTTTGAATTATCTTACAAACCCCCATGGCTATTTTCTCCCTTCTTCCTACACCCTAGCCTCTAGGGCTAACCATTCTAGGCTCTATTTCATCCATTTTCAAAAAATTCATCCCAGGTTCCTATCATTTTCTTATTCAACTCTCTTTCCATAATTAATTTAATTAAGCAAATGATGAGAAATTGACTGATCTTTACCTGATTGTACCAAAGAAGCTTGTTTCTTCAAAATATTAAACAAAAAGCTAGGTATATTTACCAGTTTGTTGTCATGGCAGAGACTACTCAAAAGTTTGAAATGTAGACTGTGCAACCATTTTTAATGCCCTTCATTGGTAAAATAATTTATTATAAATGAAGCTGGCTAGACATAGTCTAATGGAAAGGACATCCTTGAAGTGCCTTGCTTCTTGTCAATTATTAGTTGTGGGTCACCATGCATGGTGAGCTATGCCCTAGTTGAGTGTAAGTCTAAGTCCTTAGTCCATTTTTCACCTTCCTATGGAAATCCTGTTACTTCTGCTATAATGTCTTCTATAAACTCAATTCTTAACTGTTGGAGATTTGCCAGCAGGCCAGTACTGATTGTATGCTTGTCATTGATGACAACATATGGAAAGTAGCATGTGTGGAAGTCTTATTTAGTAAGCTTTTAGTATATGTAGCATGGACATGATACATGATATCATGGGTGTAGAGGTTAACTGTTAGTACAGACAATTATATAGCAACTTGTGTCAGCAGTGTTCTTGATAGAGTAACAGGCAGTTTTCTATGTATGGTTGTCCGTACAGTTATCATGGAGCCTTGTGTACTTGGATATATGTTGAATTCATGCTAATGATGTTTCATTCATGGACGCATAGTCTGATATTTAGTAGAAGAGAAGTTATGCAGTCACTATTCACTAGTAGCAGTTTCTTGTGTTTGTTTAGAAGAGCCAACATAGATTTTATTAGTTCTAGAGTTGCACCTATCTTTGGGGTATCCACCCTTGGAGTTAAGCTTACAGAAGTGTTATTGATGTTTTGTTAAGAGCACATGAAGTAATTCAGCTTGAGGAGAAAGATCCAGTTGTTTTGGTAGAGCTGACAGTGTGTAGCGTGCATCTATAATTATCTTATTGGATAGGTCCCAGAATGTGTTGCGTGCATAGTAGAGCTGACATAATGTTTATTGGAGTTTATTATGGTTTCTCTAATATGATTTCAAGGTGGTTCTAATAGGCTGACTTGATTATATCATTTAGAGGAAAGATATTTATAGGTAGTCATTTGTCATTGCTTGACTGTGGTTCATGATTGATTAAGCAGAGCAGAGCAGAGTGTGCGAAGTGTTGAGCCATTAGAAGAAGGTCTATGTGACCAAGTAAAGTATTTTTTCTATACATTGGAATTGATGCAGATAGCAGGTCAAAGCATATTTCACCAAGATCCAGATATAGTGTGTATCTGTTATTCAAAAGGTTGTAGTCTTCGCCCCTTTGAGCAGTGAGCTCTCGGACAGTGCGTCCTCTCCCCTAACAGGGACAATTATAAAAGAATCCTAATTGGGTCCGACCCTTGACTAGATCTACTGTACTAAACATATTGTAAAGAAACTCCTAACAGGGTTAAGGATCTTCTAACAAGAATCATTATACACTAGTGCAGAATATTAGTGGGTGTCAATTCCCACCGGGGTTTTTACCTATGTGGGTTTCCCCGTAACCAAAATATTGTGTTGTGTTCAAGTGTTCTTTCATTGTGTTTATGCTTTATGTTTAAGTATACTTAATTGGATAAAGAATTGAAACTTGTAGATAACTGATTCACCCCCCCCCCCCTCTTAGTCATCTCTTGGGACTATTCCTAACAATTGGTATCAGAGCCAAGTGCCTCAGAGAGAAATTTTAATAGCTTGAGGTTGATCAGATGGCATACTTCAGGAAAGAAAGTCCTAAGTTCTATGGAGAGAATTATCTTGATTGGAAGAACAAGATGGTGACCCATTTGTAGTGCATTGCTTTTGAAGTTTTTGATGTAACCATGAAAGATGCTAAGATTCCCACCTTAGAAGACCTTGCAAAGGATGATGCTACTGATATGAAAAATGAATTGTTTCATCAGAATGCTATAGCTAAAGAAGCTCTTATCAATGCCCTATCTGATGGTGAGTTTTTAGAAATAAAAAAGGTAGATACAACCCACAAAATATGGAAGCACCTAGAAGACATATTTGAAGGAGACAAACAAGAAAAGGATGCACGTAGAAAAACATGGAAGAAAAGATAAAATGCATTAGAGATGTTTTCTAAAGAAAATATCAGAGATTATAATCAAAGAATAAATGAAGCAGTTGTTGGAATCAGAAAAAATGGTGGAGAGATTTCAGAGGAGGACATTATGGACAAACTAATGACTACCCTCACTCTTGATTATGAAAGCAAGATTAACATCCTTGATGAGACCATGCAACTTACATCTAATTTCAAGAGAGAGACCTTGATCAACAAAATCTCAGCTTTTGAGATTTTGAGATTGAAGACAGAACCAAAAAGTGAGACAACCTTTAAAGCAACAGTTCATGGTAAGAAATCTGTAAACACTTCTAGTAATTTTGATGATGATGATGAAGAGAAAAAATTAGATGATTTCATTGCTATGAATGCCAAAAGAGAAAAGAAAGGAAAAGTAAAATATGAAGGTCAATTACCATTTAAGTGCTTTTCATGTAATAAGATTGGTCACTTTGCATCTAAGTGTCCTACTAGAGCTAGAAAATTCAAAAAGGATTACAAGCCTAAGTACTCTAAGGAATGCTACTATGCTGGAGATGGAGTTTCAGATGATGAATCAGGTGAAGAAGAAATTGGATTCATTGATATTGTAGACAAAATGAACAATAAGACAGTTCATGAAGATAAGAAAGAGAATCAAGAGCTAGCATTGATTTCACAAGATGACATAAGAATAGACTGGATTATAGACAGTGGTTGTTCACATCACATGATAGGTGATAAAGACAAATTTGTTCATCTAGACAAATACAATGGTGGTATGGTTAGATTTGGAGATAACACTCCTAAACCCATAGTTGGTAGAGGATCCATCACCTTGGATGGAAAGAATAGTACTGATGATGTTCTTTATGTTGATGGTTTGAAACATAACCTTCTTAGTGTTGGACAATTACTTGGAAAAGGTTATCAGTTGGAGTTTAAAGATGACAAATGCATCATTAGAAACATGGATGGTGTTATGATTGCATCAGGCTCAAAGACAAGAGGTAATGTTTTTCAACTCAATTCAGAAGCAAGTTGTTTTGTTGCTAAAGTTGATGACAGTTGGTTGTGGCATAAAAGACTATGTCATATCAATTTTGATAACATAGTAAAGATAAGTAATGTAAAGGCAGTAAGAGATCTACCTAGCATAGAAAAGCTAGTTGATACTATATGCAGGGAATGTGTGATGGGAAAGCATGTGAGAAATTCATTCAGGAGCAAGTACAATTTAGCAGAGAACAAGTTGGATTTGATTCATACAGACCTATGTGGTCCAACTCAAACAAGATCATACTATGGTGAAAGGTATTTCATTTTTTTTGTTGATGATTATACTAGGATGATGTGGGTTTCATTCTTAAAAGATAATTCAGAAGCATTTGAGAAGTTTAAAATATTCAAAGCTAAGGTTGAGAATGAATATGGACTAAAGATAAAATGTTTGAGATCAGATAGAGGAGGAGAATTCACCTCTAACAGATTCTATGAGTACTACGAAGAACATGGCATAAAGAGATAGTTGAGTGCACCTAGAACCCCTTAGTAGAATGGAATTGCAGAGAGAAGGAATAGGATCATTCTTGATACAATGCACACCATTATGATAAAAGGAAAAGTTGCACACACCTATTGGAGAGATGCGGTCAATACAATAGTCTATACCATCAATAGGATTCAATTGAGGCCTGGCACTGGCAAAACACCATATGAGCTATGGTTTGGTAATGTTCCCAGAGTAAAATACTTCAGAATCTTTGGAAGCAAGTGCTACATCAAGAGGGATGAAGTAGTAGGCAAGTTTGATGCAAGAAGTGATGAAGGTATTTTTCTTGGTTACTCTACTAAAATTAAAGCTTATAGATGTTTCAATTTAAGATTGAAAAAGATCATAGAAAGTGCTCATGTTAAGATTGATGAAAATTTTATGGTTCAAGAAAGATATCATGATTACTCACCCATGATTGAAGAAGAACCTAGACCCTCCACTAGTGAGATAGTCAATGAGGAAATGTTTGATAGTATTGATGTGTTATTCAATGAACCTGAGACAAGTGAAGAAAGTACTCCTAAGGCTGATGAGTCAACATCACCTAAAGTTACAAAGTTTACATATAAAAATCATTCCAAGAAAGACATCATTGGAGATCAGAGTGGCAAAGTCTTGACAAGATCACAAGCAAAGAACTTAGATAGCAGTGAAGCGGTATGTTTACTATCTTAGATTGAACCTTTAAGTGTTGAAGATGCATGTAATGATTCAGATTGGCATGATGCTATGAAAGAACTTGAAAAGATTATTAAGAATGACACTTGGGAACTGGTCCCAAGACCTAGTGATAAGAATGTGATTGGAACAAAGTGGATATTTAGAAACAAGATGAATGAAGATGGTACAATAATAAGAAATAAAGCAAGATTAGTATGTAAGGGATATGCACAAAGAGAAGGCATTGATTATTCAGACACATTTGCACCTGTGAGTAGATTAGAAGCTATTAAGTTATTTCTAGCTTATGCTACAGTCAAAAACTTCAAAGTATATCAGTTGGATGTCAAGTCAGCATTCCTGAATGGAGATTTGAAAGAAGAAGTATACATTGAGCAACCAGAAGGATTCACCTTATCAGACAGACCTGATATGGTATGCAGATTGAAGAAGGCCCTCTATGGACTTAAGAAAGCCCTTAGAACATGGTATGAGAGACTAGATGGATATCTAACAAAGATTGGATTCAAGAAAGGAGCAGCAAATTGTAATTTATTTATTAGAGAGACATCTGAAGGTCTACTACTTGTAGCTATATTTGTTGATGACATTATCTTTGGAGGTAATGATAAACTCAGTGTTGAATTTGCTAAAGAAATGCAGAATGAGTTTGAGATGAGTATGATTAGTCCTATCAAATATGTTTTGGGACTAAATGTGCAGCAGATAGAGAAAGGTATTTTCATTAATCAGTCTAAGTATGTGAAAGAGATACTAAAGAAATTCAAGATGGATGATTACAAGCCAGTAGGAACCCCTATGATCACTGGATGCAAGCTTAAAAAAGAAGATGACTCACTAGCAATAGAGATAACATTGTACAAGTCTATGATTGGTAAACTCATGTATCTTACTCAGACTAGAACTAATATTTCCAATGCAGTTGGCATAGTTGGAAGATTTGCAACAGAACCCAAGAAAAGTCACCTCATGGCAGTAAAGAGAATATTTAGATACTTGCAGGGCACTATAGATTATGGTCTATGGTATCCTAATTTAGAAAATGTTGAGCTTCATGTGTACACTGATGCAGATTGGGTAGGATGTGTTGATGATAGAAAAAGTACATCAGGTGGAGCAGTGTTTCTTGGTGATAGACTTGTCACTTGGACAAGCAAGAAACAAAATTGTATTTCTTAGTTAACAACAGAAGAAAAATATGTTGAAACAACCTTGAATCATTCTACAATTATTTGGATCAAGCAGATGATAAAGGATTTTGGAATTCAGATTGATTATCCTATTGTTATTCACTGTGATAACACTAACACTATCAATATGTCAAAGAACCCTGTGATGCATGCAAAGACAAAGCACATTGAGATCAAGTATCACTTCCTAAGAGAGAAAGTGGTAGAGAAAGAAGTCAAGTTGGACTATGTGAGTACTAAAGATGATTTGGCAGATATATTCACAAAGCCCTTTCCAAAGGATACTTTTGAGTATCTCAGGGAGAAGTTGGGAGTAATTACCTTCCCTGATTCTACTTAGAAGAAAGAAGGAAAGGCACAGTCCTTAGGGACTAATGGAAGGTTGACTAATCTACCTTAGGAGTAGTACCGGTGCTTAAAATGAATGATGCCCTTTGCCATTGATGTCAAAGGAGGAGTAATATATAGAGTCATGAAAAATAGAAGCAAAAGGAGGAGTAATAAACTAAGGGGGAGCAGTATTCAGTTATGACAGCAGTACAGTTGAGGAAATGGAGAATATTAGAAAATATTGCAATAGATGGAGGATTCATCTTTGGGGGAGTTTTGATGAGGAAATGGAGAATGTTATAAAAGAAATGTTCATTTGGGTTGGTGGTGGTTTTTCATGCAACATGTTGCCATCAATGCCAAAGGGGGAGATTGTTGGAGATTTGCCAGCAGGCCAGTACCGACTATATGTTTGTCATTGATAACATATGGAAAGTAGCATGTGTGGAAGTCTTATGTAGTAATATTTTAGTATATGTAGCATGGACATGATATCAACATTATATCATGGGCACAAAGGTTAACTATCAGTACAAAATGTTATATAGAAGCTTGTGTCAGCAGTGTTCCTGACAGAGTAACAGGCAGTGTTTTGTGTATGGTTGTCTGTACAGTTATCATGGAGCCTTGTGCGCTTGGATATATGTTGAAGACATGCTAGTGATGTTTTAGTCATGGACGCATAGTCTGATATTTAGTAGAAGAGAAGTTATGTAGTCGCTATTCACCAGTAGCAGTTTCCTGTGTTTGTTCAGAAGAGCCAATAGAGATTTTATTAGTTCTAGAGTTGCGCCTATATTTGGGGTATGAACCCTTGGATTTAAGCTTAAAGAAGTGTTATTGATGTTTGGTTAAGAGCGCATGAAGTAATTTAGATTGAGGAGAAAGATCTAGTTGTTTTGGTAGAGCCAATAGTATGTAGCGTGCGTCTACAATTATCTTATTGGACAAGTCCCAGAATGTGTTGCATGCATAGTAGAGCTGATAGAATGTTTATTGGAGTTTATTATGGTTTCTCTAATATGATTTTAATGTGGTTCTAATAGGCTGAATTGATTATATCATTTAGAGGAAATATATTTATAGGTAGTCATTTGTGATTCCTTGAGTGTGGTTCATGGTTGATTAAGTAGAGCAAAGCATAGTGCACGAAGTGTTGAGCCATTAGAAGAAGGTCTATGTGACCAATTAAAGCATTTGTGCTATACATTGGAACTGATCTAGACAATAGGTCAAAGTGGAGTTCACCAAGATCTAGATATAGTGTTTATCTGTTATTCAAAAGGTTGTAGCCTTCGCCCCTTTGAGCAGTGAGCTCTTGGGTAGTGCGTCCTCTCCCCTAACAGGGATAATTATAAAAGACTCCAAATAGGGTCTGACCCTTGACTAGGTCTACTATACTAAACATATTGTAAAGAAACTCCTAATAAGGTTAAGGATCTTCTAACAAGGATCATTATACATTAGTACAAAATATTAGTGGGTGTCAATTCCCACCAAGGTTTTTACCTATTTGGGTTTCCCCATAACCAAAATATTGTGTTGTGTTCAAGTGTTCTTTCATTGTGTTTATGCTTTATGTTTAAGTATACTTAATTGGATAAAGAATTGAAACTTGTAGATAACTGATTCACCCCCCCCACCCCCCCCCCCCCCTCTTAGTTATCTCTTGGGACTATTCCTAACATTAACCCCTTCACCACGAGGAACCCATTCTATAGAGTATTTAAAAACTGAAAAGCAATTCCCTCATCAAAACCATTGAGACTCAAACAATAATTCAACCAAACCTTTCTCTCAAACATTTCATGACTAGATGCATCACCTAATAAAACTCTGTGATCAACTGGTTCATGTCTCTAAAGATCACCCCCCATCATTATAGACATAAAATTTTGCAGAGGCACTAGAGTGGAAAACCAAGCTTCAAAGTTTCACAGACTCAAAGTGTTGTAGATGAGAAAAATAGAGTGCAAAATGTTATTTACTTCAGGCAATTAAAAGTGTTTTAATTCATAATATTTCATAATACCTTCACTCATGTTGAGGTCTATCACCCCGAACACGACGTGAATGTATCATCATAAATTAAGCTTAAACCTTTAATTACTTCCAATCATGATGTAAGCATAGAATGACAAGCTGTTTTAACATGACATCAGACATTTCAAAAAGACAAGAAATGTATTTACATTCCTTTACATGCTAATGATTTAATTTTTGAAAAATATAGAATATTCCCCTTCCCCCAACTAAGTTTAAGGTATGGGTCCCACCAGGCCAATACTTGCAAGAGTAAAAATTAAAACAACACTTAATCCTAATAAAAATGAATAAAATATAATATGTACAAAGGTATGTGTCACTAACCTAGTAAGCGCTGCATCAATTTTTTTTTGAAATATGACATTCACTTTTGGAGTGATGCAATGGTGTGAAAAAATGGTAGAGAGAGGAGGTGAGGTGAATTTTTATTATGGAGAAATAATTTCACATGACGTGAAATGTTTATTATGGAATCTTTGATAGGAATTAAAGATTAGTGGAAATCTGGGTGGAAGACCTAGATGCTTCTACTACAGGAGTGTTGATGTCATTGTGGTGCTGGAACTGCTGTAGGAAGTCTTCTCGACTCACAGGTTTGTGATAAATCTTGAGTCGATGACCATTTATAGGAAATTTGAATTGTACGGGATCAATAGTAGACAACTGAACTACTCCATTTTCAAACACTAAAACTATCTCATAAGGTCCTAGCCACCATGTCTAAAATTTACCTGGGGTATGCTGGTAGAGTGAGTCATATAGTAGGGCCCAATCACCAACTGAAAATTTATTTTCCTTGATGAACTTGTCATACCACTTCTTCCTTTGATTATGAATCAATTCAATATTGTGAAGTGCAGACTTTCGATACTCATCCAATCCATTCAACTGCAATATCCATTCCTCTTGTGCCCTAGTAAGGTCAATGTCTAATTCCAATGTCATCCTGAGAGTCTTGTGCTGAAATGCGATAGGCATAGATCCAGATTTTCCAAAAACCAGTTCAAAAGGGGTAAAACTAGTTGTTGTTTTCCATGTCGTTCTGTAAGCCCAGATAGCTCCAGGAAGGCAAGTAGCCCAATCCTTCTTATGAAAAACAACTATTTTGGTTAGGATTGCTTCAATTTCCCAATTTGTTATCTCTGCCTGCCCATTGGCCTGCGGATGGTATGGGGAAGATGTACCATGTCTCACTGTGTATTCATGCATCAATTTAGTGATAAAATTAGAAGTAAAATGCACACCTTGATCTGTTACTATCTCACGAGGTACTCCAAACTTGGTAAAGATATATTCATATAGAAATTATACTACTTTATGATCTCTGGCATGCCGCATTTCTTTAGCCTCTACCCATTTTGTTGCATAGTCAGTACACACTAAGATATATGACTTACCATGAGAAGATGGCTTGATAGGTCCAACAAAATTGATGCCCCATTTTTCAAATGGTGTCACCAACACCCGAGTCTACAAAGGCATTTAATCTAACTTATTTGGGCATCCCATGCACTGGAATCTATCACAGTGCCTCGTATGCTTAGCTTCATCCTTATGTAGGGTAGGCCAATAGTATCCCGTTGTCAAGATTTTGTATGCTATCTGCTTTGCTACAAAGTGACCTCCACATGGTTCATCATGACAAGCCCTAAGGATGTCATATATCTCATCCTCTCGAACACACCTTCTGGTGACCTGATTAGGACCTTTGTAGAACATAAATCTTGAGATCCATGAGAAATTGAAGCTTCTCTCAACCAAAAGCCTACTTTCTCTAGGTGAGAAATGAGATGGTGTCCTTCCTGTAGCAAGGTAGTTTTCTATGTCAGCATACCATGGATTGTAAGTATCAATAGAGAATAGGTGCTCATTAGGGAAGCTATCATCAATTTCTATAGGATCATCTAGAACTTGTAATCTACATAAGAAGTCAGCCACCACATTAGCTTTGCCTAGTGTAGACACCTAAAAATTTATTGGTAAATAAAAGTATTTTTATTTTCCAAAAACCCCTGATGACATCATCATTTGTTAACTAATTAATTAATTAATTAATTATTATGCCATTAAATCCTCCTATCTTAATTAAAAACATTTAATTAAGAAATCCCTTCTAGAAATGTTTAAATCTAATTTAAACATCATTCCCTCCAATATTTATTAATTATTTAATAAATTAACCAAACACTTTAAATAAATGAAATATTTATTTAAATCCCTCAAAATCCTAGATATCTTCTAGAAATCCCTAAACCTCTAGACTCTTCTAGAAAACCCTAAACCCTTATCCTAACTTTGACCTTTGAGCCTAACTCAACCTTTGTCTATTCAACCCATGAAAGTCAATCCTTATCTCTTTGACTCAACCCCTAATCAAACCCCTAACTCTGACCCTCCTTCCTAACCCAAGCCCTTAGCTTGAATCCTATAAATAGTCTCTCTTCCAAGAGAAAATCATTAGCTTAGTTTTTATCTTCATGCATTTTTATCATGCTCATTTCTATCTAGACTTAGCATAATCAATCCTAATTGTTAGATTTCATTCATCTTTCAAGCTTTCATAACACATCTTAGCTTAGCATAATGGATCAAACATAGTTTATTTCATTTTTTTTCATATCTTCTACATCATATCACATCTCATTTGGTTTAAAAACAATCTTAGAATAAGCATCTGTAGCTTAATCAACATTTCATGATCATTAGGCTCCTTGAGGCCTTAGGGGAAAATTGGGTCTTCTATACCCAATTTTGTGCCACTATGGGGTTCTCATGGTCCCTAATCCATCCTAATCCTCCCTAATCATCATTATGGATATTATCCATGTGTTTTGAGAGCACACCCACATCCCTAAAGCGAGAGAAAATCAAACGGTGACAGGGTGCTCCCGTTTTAGCTCTATCTAAATGTCTTTGCGAATAGATTTTTCTTTATGTTTAGGAATATGATATTAGACTATGATTAACTAATTTTTTAATGTCTACACCTATGTTGAATAGGTTAGGTTTTCTCTGCACACATTTTGGCATGCTTTGTGGGACCCCACAAGCCTTCTAAACTGCATTTTTTTTGGGTTTTCCAAGTAAAAAACTCATTTTTCACCATTCTCATCCTATTCTAGGAGGATTATCATATGATTAAACTCCTTTGGCTTAGTTTCTCATATGATCATGGGTACATACTCATACTAGAGGTTCCCAATATTCATATGGGACTTCTGCATGTGATTTTGGCTTGTTTTAGGCCTACTGGCCATGTTTGCTCGTACCAAGAGTCATAATGAATTATATTGGCACTAACCAATACTCGTACAAGTAAAAAACTTAAAATAAACTTCCATTTTTACTTGTATGGGAAATAGGGTGCATGTGTAAGGCCATAATCAGGGTGCAAGTTGGTTTTTAGGTGTTTCTAGGGCCTCTTGATGCCTCCAAGCTACAATTTTTTAGTTTTTGACCCCATCTTTTGTAGGTGCTCTTAAAAATAAAGTAAAACATCAAAAAAATTAAGGCCTTAAGCCTCATCAACTTTATTTTCTAAATAGGAACTTAAATATTTCATTTGGTTGGTTTAAAATGAACATCAATACACTCTTGAATGCCTTAACAGAACAAATTTGCAAATCTTTCCTAATCATTTCCTAATCAATCCTAATAAACTAAAATAATTCCTAATTGGTCCTAAATAAATCAAAATCATCCCTAGTTTCTTTTAGTTGGATAAAAAGAACATCATTCATGCAAATCTAGGGTTTTTGAGTTCATTCATGCAAGTTAGGAACACTTCACATTTTGGAAGCTTAAAAAGAATTTCAAATCTGCATTTCATTCCAATTTGGTTCCAAATCAATCATAAATCATTCTAGTAGTCCTAAATCAATCTTGAAACATTGTCCTAAACTAAAGAGAACCTCATTTGCAAAATCTCAGAGCAATTTCAAGTTTTATGCAATCTAGGGACAAAATTTGCACCTCTGTCCTATTCAGTTCCTAAGCAATCCTAAAGGTTCATAAACTTTCCTAATTCAGTCCTAAAGCTTTGATATTGATAAAATAAAATTTCCTTTCACAAAATATAGAATTCTTTCACAAATTTTCATGCATAAAATCAATCTAGGAACTTCTTTTGGGTCTAAAAAATTGAATTCTAGAACAATCCAATCTTGAGTGAAATCTAAGGAAATGAACCAAAAGTCCAAAGAGTCATTTTTCTTTGAGTCCAAATCAAACACCATCTTTAATGTCCTAAAAGTGAAAGAAAATCATTTCTATTCCATTCCTAAAGCTCAAATCAGGTTCCTAAAATGAAGTAGAAAACTCAATCTTGAATCCCCAAATAAGGAATTTACAAAATCTCTCTAAAGTTCTTATTTTTAAAGAGGAAAGAAAAAATCAAAGCCTTAAACATTTTTCCTTGTAAGATTTCAATTCTAACCACTTAATCAAAAATTGGGAAATAATCTTCATGATATGCTTCTAGGAGTTTCAATTCTACAAATCCTCTTAATCTAAGTTACGTAAAACACTTGAACTCAGACGAGTTCACTTGTTTTACTTCTAGAGAAGTCTTTCTAGAGAGAAAAGAGCTTCCTCTTTGGAGAATGACTTCAAATTTGTACTTCCCTGACTGGTATAGAAATAAAGCATTGAAAAAATTCTCGCTTCATCCCCTCAAGCTCGAGAGATGCGTGTTGATGGTAGCCCAAGGTAGGTGAATATCCCTACTATTTCAACATGGTCAACTAGGCTCTTAAGTGAGTCACACATGTAAAAACTAATTGGGAGGACACCACAGATCAAACTAAAGACTTGTTAAATCAGAGGCTTCTCGATCTACTCTTGAAGGTATCAAAATATATGTGCAAGGATTGATCCAAGTGGTTTCCCGGATCACCTTAAGACACTCACCATTTGTATTCCTTTTTGGGATATCAAGCCGTGGGAAAATATTTTGATACTAACGTGTCTTCTAGGTAGCTCATACTTGATGTGTTTTTGAAATTTCAAACTTAGTGCAAAACATCTATTGAAACATACACAAACGAAGAGTTCTATACATCAAATCCTTTGCCATATCAAATCAAAATCCAGAAGTCATCCAAAGCTTGCAAAATCTTATCATCCTAGTCTTCTAATTATGGTCTTCTAGTCATGTTGCATCTAGTCTTGTCATCCCCATTTCCTAGGTTAGCATAATCATCTTGATCATCCCCCATCCCCTACCCGCCTTCCTCTAGAGTCAGTCTTCCCTCCTATCTTGAGCCAAATCTGATCCCAGTCAGAGCTTGTCAGTCATCCCAATCTAAGTCTTAGTCTTCCATCCATCTTCATCCTTCATCCCTATCCAACTCATTTTCAAGTCAAAATGTCTCAAATCTATTATAATGAGTTTGGTTATTACATTACTTCTCCCACTCCATCCTATCCTGATGATGATGAAAGTCTTATCGACCATTATGAATACTTTGAAAACCTTAGCCAACATGATGATGAGAATCTTGTGGATCACAATGAGTATTTTGAAAAACTTAGAAGGCTTGATCCAAACATCCACCAAAATTCAATCATTCCTCCAAACTATTCTCTCATTCCTTCATGCATATCCACTAGCACTCCCTATCATGCCTTTGACAAGGGAAATCCATTATCCTATCTATCCACACCTTCTTTCTATCTTGAGCCTACATATCCTCTATATGCATCCTTCATACCTCCATGTCCTTCTACGGTCATATCTCAATCATCATCTTTCCATAGCAACACTCCGAGCTACATCCCTTATCCCAATCCTTCATCTAGTTATCCTCCAAACCATTTTCAAATACAAAATCCTAGCCTTCCAATCCATCAACCCAATCTTATATCCTATATCCTATCTCAATCCAACATCTCTCATTCCAAACTACATTGTCACAAATCCCCTCCCACAAGAAGAATGCATCCCTTAATCAGCTTCATATCCTATATCTCAATCCATCATCCCTACCTCACAAGTTAGCCAATCAAGCTCACTAGCTTCCTCTAAGCCTACCTTTGTGAACTATCTAGTCATGACATCTTCCAACCCCTCTTCTACACCAACATCCCCTCAAGAAAGCTCACAATCTTCCACCCCACCTTCATCTGAGGACTATCATAGCCTTCCATCTTCTACACATTCTAGTCCTTCACCTCAAAATCCATCACGAAAGTCTCCAAGGAGTTTCACAAGGAAGCCAGCAAAAAATCCATTTCCCAAAGCTGAGGAGTCATGCCATCTCAATCCTCCATGTGAAGCCATCTTTGATGAGGCCCATCGACCTCTCCCATATGTTATCCTTGTTCCATCTATCCCAATTATTGATCCTCTTCCATCTAATAGCATCATTGAGTCATTTCTATATATTGACCCCATCCAATCCCCACCAACATCTCCTCCTCCTAGCATTATCCAAAGCATATCCGATGAGCCTCATGAGTTCACCCTTCTTCCTACAATCAAAACTGTAGGATATCCCATCCTTTCATCCATACCATTTGAAGAGTTCATCCTTCTTCCTACTAATCACAGTTACATAATCTCCCATCCTTTCATCCACTCCATTTAAAGAGTCCATCCATCCATTCCCCATAACTCTATCCACACCAATCCTATCAAGTGAAGATTTTGTCCAAAAGCACATTGAAATATCTATCAAACTGAATCAAGATCCTCTCCCTACACTTCATGATGCTTTTCTTCCATCACTCCCAATCCAAAATCCCAAAATCCCACTATCCCAATTCCTCCAATCCAAGATCCTATCATCCTAGTTTCTCCATCTCAAGATCCATCACCATCATCCAATCCCAGTCTAGATCCTATCATCCCATCCTCTCCACTTGAGGATCCTCCAATCCAAACTATCCCACTACCATCACTCTATCCCCTTGGTCCACTTACATTTGTCAATGGCAGTCCACTTGAAGCAGAAGAAATCAGTTTCATATCTTCCACCACGACACCTGATACTGGAAGTTTATCTTATCTCAAATATATCCTTTCTTGGATAAAATGATCAAGAAATGGAATTATTGATGAAAAGGCCTGGGTGCTCATGAAAAAGGAAATCTAGAGCCCATTTAGGACAAGAAACATCCATGATCATGTGGAATTGGACATACATCCAAAGAAGGCACATCCTCCATAACTGTTGGTAAGGCTAAAGCCAAATTCAAGCATCCTTCCAAAAAAACAATTGCATCTTCCTATCATCCCTTCAAAGTATAAAATTCCATTCCTCCTCCTCCATCATTACAACCAAGGACAACCTATCACATTCCTCCTTCATCCTCCAAATCCATTTTGGGTCCCTATGTCCCAAAATATACCATTTCATATCCTCTACATACCAAATCCATTTTGGGGCCTTACATCCAAAAATATTATCCCCCATCTTATCCTACTCAATCCTTCATCCAAAATCCAAACACCCATAGTCAAGAGCAACAAAGGTACATTTCCACATCTCCTATCTGCCAATCTCCTTCCATCTCTTCATCCTAATTTCCTCCATCTCGCACATCTCCTCATATTCCTTCCAATGCTCCTCGCAATTTGGATGCCATGTCAAGAATGCATAAAGGGAAATATCCACAAAGATCCAAAGATTTCCATGTCCACTCTGATCAAGAAATCCAATGCATCCCAATGGCCACAAAGGCCCATCAAAGAAAAATTAGAATCCAATGTATCCCAATGGCCATAAAGTCCCATCAAAGAAAAAGCAGAATCCAATGCATCCTAATGGAAAAAAAGGCCCACCAAAGCTAAAGAAAAGATGATGTGGATCCAAAAGCAAAGAGATGCAATGCATCTAAAAAAAACATCTATAATGGCATTCAAGGTTGCTAATCGACCAGCTACTCATTCTCCTTCTCCATCTTCTAAATCTATTTTGGGTCCTTATGTCCCAAGATCTCTTAGCACAAATCCCCCATCATGTCAGCATCTATCTTCCAAATCCCATACACTTCATCCACCTTCCTCACAACATGTGCCAATGTTGGTCCTGACATTATCTCCCTATCATGATCAATTCCCATCATTCCATCCAAACACTTTCTACCACTATATCTCCCATCTACCCCATCCCATTCATGCCTTTGCATAATCCCCCCATCCTAATAAGATTGTACCAACATCCAGCCAAATCAGAAGGTCAACAAAAAATCAAAAAGTTAGCAACAATTCATAAGGTCAACATCAAATCAGAAAGTCAGCATAAAGTCAACAACAAATCAAAAAATCCATAAAAAATGGAAAAATCAAGAGAAAAATATTAAAAAAAAAGAGAAAAAGAAAAAGAGAAAAACATTCATCCAATAGTGAAAACTTGGCAATTTAGGTGCCTTAGACAAGTACCATGATGAAAACCTAGCAAACAGGTGTCATGCATAACTCTCCCCTGAGTTCATCTCTACAACTAGGGGCATTTCCCTTCTATCACATCCTATCCAACATTTCCTCCATCCCATTTGTCTCTCACCTCCTTCATCCTCCTTTGGATCTTGATAACAAAATAGAGACCACCAGGTATACATGCTTTTGGGCATCTTTCAACACACATCTTCCTATCACATCTTCCAGTCACCTATCCTCTATCCAATTCAATTATCCAAGCTTTTGTCTACCTTCCTCATCCTCTTATTGTTGTATCTTCCATCCAATCGTACCCCCTACCAAATGCCTTTGAATCCATAAACTATCCTAAGCGGGGGTATCTTATTCCTTGGAGACCTATCCAAATCCTTATCTTCCATCTCCTAATCCATGTCTATCATCAATCCTCAACATTTCCTTCATCCAAAGCAATCCCCCAACATATCCTCTATCCAAATCCTTAGCATTCCTTCATCCAAATCTCCCAACATTCCTTCATCCAAATCTCCCAGCATTCTTCCATCCAAATCCCGTAGTAGTTCCTCTATCTCAATCCCTTAGTGGTTCTATCCAAATCCCTCAATAGTTCCCCGATCCACATCCCTCTACAGTTCCTCCATCAACATCCCTCAATAATTCCTCCATCTGAATTCCAAGCATTTCCTCTATCAGATCCCTCAGCACTTCCTCCATCTTCCCATCACCTGGTATCTTCCCTTGTGATTGGTATGTAGCTATAGGCTACCCCCATGCATTGTAAAGCCATTCATCCATATCCAATCTTGCTAGCAATCTTCCAACATATGCCAATCCTATCCACATCCTCTAGTTATCCAAAATCCAAGATCAAGCCAAACCATCCAATCACATCCTTAGTCTTGCTCCTAGTCTTTTGGCAAGCCTTGATCTCAATCCAATCATCATCATTGGGATGTGTCCTTCCCAAATCTATGTCATTTTAGGACACATCTTCCCTCATCAAGCCTATCTACCATCAATATGTCTTGGCTTTCCATCCCAACTGGGGCATCATCTAGCATATCTTTGTAGCATCATCTTTGTCCCCAGATCCCTTGTACATCCTATTCCTGGAGTTTTGTACCCTAGCATCAGTCTGTCTCTATCTAAGCTCATTTATACATGTATGTCTTTAGGTTTGATCCTTTACATCAGTCAACGCTTGAGTCATCATGACCTATCCAGCTAAGCGCTTCAATAATCATCCCATGGTCCTTTTGAGGTTCAAGTGTCTTACCTATCTCCTATCATAGGAATCCTTATCGAGTTACCCACCATCCACTTTGTGTCATATCCTTTTAGTTGCTCAATCCTTATCCCAAATCAAAATCAATCCCAACACTACCCTATTACTACACTTTGTCTAGGGAATCTTGTACTTGTCTTTGTAGGCCTCATCATCTTGAGAAAGAGATTGGCATGCACTGGTAAGAATCCCATCATTTGAAGATCAACAATCCATCTTAGGTTGACAAATCCAATCCTATCTTATCTAATCCTACATCAAGAAGTAGAAACTCATACCAACACTTGGTAATCCTCCACAATCCTCCATAATCAATCCACAATCCAATCAATCATCATCCATCATGCTACCTATGGCAAAAGTTTTTGTGAGATACTTGTTATTTCATTTGTTCTTTTGGATCTTTGCTTATCTTTTGAGCTATCTTGTCAAAATCTCCCCATCCTTTGTACATATCATCATCTTGTTGTAAATATCCTCATCAGTCCTATAGCAACATTTGATCATTTGAGCTTGTCTCAGCCAGCCTTGCACTTCAACAACATCTTTTGTCGACTATCCTTGATCATATTGACTATCTTTGAACTTCATCATTTGCTAATCAGAAACACAACATTCTCCCCATCAACATGGGTCTGCACATATGTATACTTTTGTATTGTTTGGCCTAAGCCTAATCATGAGTCTGTACATATGTATCCTTATGTATTGTCTGACCTAAAAAATTGAACCAGGTCCATGACAATGTATCCTTCGCCATGTTCAAACCTAATCTCCCCCCATCAACCAACCATTAATCTCTCTCCTTGGAAAAGGATGTCTTTTGGAGTTATCATTTTGACCTTTGATTTTGTCGTTTGGGTCTTGTTAATCTTTTACAGCTTCTCGTTGACCTCTACTCAAAGTTTCTATGATTGTTTATATCATGGTGTGTTGCGAATGAGGACAATTTGGGGCAAGGTCTTTTGATCTTTTTCTTCTACCTATGAGTCAGTCATGTGTTTGTGGTTTCTCCAGCATCATTTCCACTATGCCTCCTTTGGGTTTCATGTGCGATGTTGGGGAAACCCTTTGTGTGCTTATCTTTTGTGTCAGTCTTATGCAATGCTGGTGACAAGGCCTTGTGTTCTTTTGTAACCTTGGCAGGTCTCTAGCATTGCTATATCAAACTAGGTTGTGCTCTCAAAATATCCAACGCATGTAGCTCCCTAAATCCCTCATTCAACATCATCTAGATTAATCTTGCATCTTGCATATAGCTTCATCCTGCATCTCACAATCATATTGCATTCATGTATCTTTTCTCTTGGAAAGATGTTTGTTTAACCCCCCTTCCCATCTCATTCCTCCTTTCCCTTCCCTTTTGTGTTCTTTTTGAGAAAATTCCATAAAGTTTCCTCTTTGCATTATTTTCTTGAGGGGGCACAACCCCTTATCCTCTGAATTCTAGCCTGGGGCATCTTATTTTCTTATCTTTGACACCACGCCACTTGCGGCATCACATCAAAGAGGGGCAAAATGTAGACACCTAAAAATTCATTGGTAAATAAAAGTATTTTTATTTTCCAAAAACCCCTGATGACATCATCATTTGTTAATTAATTAATTAATTATTATTCTATTAAATCCTCCTATCTTAATTAAAAACATTTAATTAAGAAATCCCTTCCAGAAATGTTTAAATCTAATTTAAACATCATTCCCTCCAATATTTATTAATTATTTAATAAATTGACCAAACCCTTTAAATAAATGAAATATTTATTTAAATCCCTCAAAATCCTAGATATCTTCTAGAAATCCCTAAACCTATAGACTCTTTTAGAAAACCCTAAACCCTTATCCTAACTTTGACCTTTGAGCCTAACTCAACTTTGGTCTATTCAACCCATGAAAGTCAATCCTTATCTCTTTGACTCAACCCCTAACCAAACCTCTAACTCTGACCCTCCTTCCTAACCAAAGCCCTTGGCTTGAATCATATAAATAGTCTCTCTTCTAAGAGAAAATCATTAGCTTAGTTTTTATCTTCATGCATTTTCATCATGCTCATTTATATCTAGACTTAGCATAATCAATCCTAATTGTTAGATTTCATTCCTCTTTCAAGCTTTCATAATACATCTTATCTTAGCATAATGGATCAAACATAGTTTATTTCATTGTTTTTCATAACTTATGCATCATATCACATCTCATTTGGTTTAAAAATAATCTTAGAATAAGCATCTGTAGCTTAATCAACATTTCATGATCATTAGGCTCCTTGAGGCCTTAGGGGAACATTAGGTCTTCTATACCTGATTTTATGCCACTATGGGGTTCTCATGGTCCCTAATCCATCATAATCCTCCCTAATCATCATTAGGGATATGCTCCATGTGTTTTGAGAGCACACCCACATCCCTAAAGCGAGAGCAAATCAAATGGTGATAGGGTGCTCCTATTTTAGCTCTTTCTGAATGTATTTGTGAATAGATTTTTCTATATGTTTAGGAATATGCTGTTAGACTCTAATTAACTAATGTTTGAATGTCAATGCCTATTATGAATATGTTAGGTTCACTCTGCACATAGTATGATAATGCATGATGGGTCCCATCTACTAGGCCATGTTAGGTACCCATGTACAATTTGTAAGTGCAAAAGATATGAAATGTAATCTCTCATAAAGTGGAGAAAGAGGGAAAAAATCATGAGAAATACCCTCCCCCAAAAAGAGAGATAAGTACAATAATAGAGAATGAGAGAGAAGACCTCATGTGAGGAAAAGATCCCGCCCATAAGAGAGAAAAGAGAAGTCATATGACCCCCCATAAAGGATGCATCATCTTAAGATGGAAGCACTTCCATGTTAAGAGTGTTTAGCCCTCCGAGTGAGTGGTCTGGGTCATGTCAAGAACCTTGAATCAAATCTTTTCTTGGATCATACTTGTTCTCATTCTGCTTCTCTCTATCCCTAATTTTCACTCCAATTTGCATTTCCTAAGCATTCTGGGTCAAGATCCTGATGTTTTTGACCATAAGGTCAAAGTCAACCTTATGGGGTCAAAGTCATCCTTGACCCTGACCTGGTTAGGATCAACCTCAACCCTGACCTGGTCAGTTCCAAGCTCATCCTTGACCCCCCTGTCTAGATTTCAAGGATATTTGTTTTCCCACCTCCGAGTCGGCCATTTTGGGTTTCAGAATGGTAAATCCTCAAATTGTATTTAATATTTTCTAAAGGTTAGGAGCTAATTGGGATTTAATTCTCCAAGGTGGCCCCTCTAGAGGATTGTTCCCTAGATCACTATAAAAGAAGGCCTTCCTCTCTCATTTTCTCCATCAGGTTTTGTGAGAACATCTGTCAATCAAGTTTTGCAATCTCCTCTCTCAAGCTCTGAAGGTGATCAAGCAATAATCCATTCAAGAAAGCATCCATTCAAGCATTCAAGTCTTCTTCTCCATCCAAGTTCTCCATTGAAGATCAAGGATCAAGGATTCAAGCCTTTGAAGGGATTTGGTTCAAGCATTCAAGATTCATCATTCAAACCCTAGATCTAGCCATCATAATGGTGTGATCTTCCTTCAAGATCCTTGTGTTCATCTTCAAGATCCATTCATTCTTTCCTCAAGGTGGATTCCAAGCATACAATCATGGAGGTTTGATTTACATTTATTGATCTTATATTCAAGCTTTCATATTAACATACTTGATTACATTTCAAATACAATTGGCATATCTATTGAATATCATAGCTTTGTTGTTAGATCTACTTCTACTACTTGCTAGCATTCTCCATTTGAATTTCAATATTAAGGTTAATTCCAAACCCGGGTTTGAACAAGGCAAATCCCTCAAACAAACAACAAAAAACCCTCTTTTTCTTGTAGGTACAGGTGCAAAATTTCAGATCTGAGAGCGGATTTGGATACCCTTTTTGGTGAACTTATGGGATCTACGGACAAAGTCAAAATTGACCCTCAAATAAAGAATGTAGCCTTTGACCTTTTATGAGGGTCAAAGACTACTTGCCGTAAAAAAGACAAAAGATTTTTGGGTTTTCTTCGCCTTGGCATTTCCAGTGTAGAATAGGTTGTAGAATTGCCCTAAATTGTACACAAGCACCAGAAAATAGGTATTTCCAAATTAATTTCATCATGAGGTATGTATCTTATTTTATCTTATTTCAAGTATTTCCCTTACAATTCAAATGTATGTGTAAAATATTGGCTTTGGGGTCTCTTTTATGTGCAAACCATTGTTCTAGGACCCCATACACTATTTTATACTTTACATTTTGGTGAGCCCAACAAGCTTACCCCTTTCTTTTGTGGATTTAGATGCCCTATTGTGTTAGATCTCCCTTTCTATTATCTTGTGTTTTCACCTTCACTTATACATTTTGGTGAACCCGTTTATGACAACTCTTTCGTTTTGGTGTTAGATTTGCATTTTGTGTTAGATCTTACAATAAGAGTATAATTCTTTCATGCTCTTGCGTTTATATTTCAAAAATACAAAAAAAATGCAAAATTTCTTCAAAAAATACAAAAACATTTACATTGCTTTGTGGAATTAGATGCCCTATAGTGTTTGATTTCCTTTTCATGCTTATAAGTTTCATTTGAATACATCGGGATATATTTAGATCTATGCATTTCTTTAGTTGTTATCATGTTGCACAAATTGTTTCAAATCTTTTCCAAACATTCTTCTATAACTTTTGGGATTACACAACAACCTCCTCTTACTTTACCATTGCATGATGTTATACCTAGAAGGACTTTATCTAGTGCCTGTGATGTTGCTTTTTCCTCTTTTGAATTTCCTTGTAAGGATATATTAGAGCAAGAAGATGACTTTAATCTATCTCTCCATCATATTTGTCTTTATGAAGATGAGTTGAGGATTGATGTTGATTCTTCTCCTAATACATGTCTTTTCTATGAGCCTACTTTAGAATATAATTTACCTTCTTTCCCCTCTAGGGATCCTACAATGTGCTTTATTGATAGGAATGATAATACCCCTATTTGGGATGAACCTTTGGATTTGGATGTTGATTACTCTCTTCCTCATGACACCATTGTGGATGATCCCTTGGATAATGACATTGATTTATCCCCTCCTCATGAAGATGCTTTGATACAAGAGGGTGACATATTCATACATAATGATAACTCTTTTTCTAAAACATACTCCCCTTATGCAGACATTTTAGTGAAAGAAGATGATATTATAGATGCCTTACCTCCATTTGAGATTCCTTCTAGTGATGAGGCATTAGTGGAGAATGATATGAATTCCCTTAATGCTCACCCTTTTAGTGATGATCCTATGGAGAATCAAGATCTCACCTCATCTCCTCCCAGGATGTCCTCTTTTCTTCCTTCTTGTGAATCTATTTTTAGTGTTGAGAAAACTAAAATGGTTTATCCTAAACCTTTGTTGACTATCAAAGGTTGTCCTCACATTACTATCAAAGGTAAACCTATGAAGTCTTTCAATGATCAAGATTCTATAGCTCACACTTATCATACAAGGAATAACCCTGAACCTAATCTGGCGGTTTCTACTTCTTGTCCACCTTCTCAACCTATTCTTCCTCCTTCATCCTATCTTCCTAGCAAGGAGTATGATTTGATAAACCAATTGCAAAATACTCCTACCAATATTTCTTTATGGGAGCTTCTTCAAACTTCACCTACCTACTATGAAGCCTTGCAAAAAGCTTTAGCAACTCTTCATACTCCACCTCCTAATCAAGGGAACATTAATAACTTCTTACAATGCATGCATGCTACCCTAGGTCCTCCTGACATTGTATTTACTCAAAAGGATTTACCTTCTAAAGAATTTCAAAATCAATATGATGCTCTTATGGTTGCTGTTTCTATCAATAAAAGTATCATTCATAGGACCTTGATTGATAATGGAACTGGGCTTAATGTTTGTAGCATGGACATGCTCAAAGAAATTAATGCCGATCTTTCAACTATTCAACCTAACAATGTTCCTATGCATGGCTTTGATAACATTGCTAAGAAAACTTTAGGCATCATTACCTTACCTATCAAAGTAGGACCGGTCATCTTGAATACACCTATTCATGTTATGCCTGGACCTCTCAATTATAACCTTCTTTTGGGTAGACCTTGGTTGCATGAGATGCATGTCATTCCTTCCACCCTTCACTGTAAAGTCAAGTTTATACATAATAACAAGATGTATTCTCTTCATATGGATAATGCACCTAATCCTTGTCTAAATATTCAAACTCACACTACTCCTACTACTAATAGTAAACCTTCTTCCTCTAATTCTCTTCTTGATGATGATTGGGGAACCTTGGATTTTAATCCTACCTTGATTGGAGAGTATAAGGTTAATGATCTTGATTTTATGAAGAAACAAAGAGAATTTGAAAAATGAGTTTTTACTTCTAAAACCCTTTGTAATAACTTTTACGCTGCTTCTACCCACAATGAATCTATCAAATCTACTAAGGATGATATTGTGACTACTAAGGTTCCATTGAATCCTTCTGATATGGCTTCTTGTTATGGTCATGGTTATCATTTCCTAGTTAAACAAGGATTTAATGGTCGAGGATATGGTAAGCATAAATAGGGAATTCAAATGCCCTTACACACTGGGGGGCATGAGAATTCTTACAGGTTGGGATTTAATCCTCAACAACAAATCAATGTTAACAACATCTCAAATAACACTTCAAAACATGATGAAATTATGAAGGAATTTGACCAAGTTCTTTTGCCTAAACTCCTTCGTGCCAAGATGATTACTAAACCTAAATGCAAAAAGAAATGTAGTTTAGACTTGAAGACTCTTCCTTTTTCTTTATATCATCGATTTCATGATCACTCTACTAATGAATGTCAAGCTTTACATTATAAGATTAGGCAGCTCATTGATAGTAATGTTATTTATATATCATGTGGCAATGAGTTCTATTTCAATCCTGTTTTCTCTAAATAACATTCATGTTCCTATTATGGAGCTCCACATTATGTAAACAATGTTAGCCTAATACTTGGGGGCTCGTTGTCTTGCATAGTGTTGTGAGTGATATAATAGGTCCCCTTTCATCTTTGTTCCTACACTTGGGAGGCAAGGATGTCATCTCCTTCTTTTCTATCTTTCTGGGATTCATCTCTTTCCTTGGTTAAGATGTATATATCTATTATGTGATATCCAATTATACATAAACATTTTGGTTTGCATTGAGGATCTTTTTCCTTGATCACAACCGATTTCATTATTTGGCATTGGGTTTCCATGGTTGATATATATCTCACCTTGGAAACTGAACAGTGTGCTATCCCTCACAAGGGTTACTTTTTCACTTCTTGCATGATATCTCTTTGCATTCATCCCTTCCATGGCCTCATAGGAGCTGTGACCTTCTTGGCTTGGACTGGGTGTTGTCTATGGATATTGTCTTGATGCTGAAGAAGGCTTTATCCTTGTTCTTTTTTTTCCTTAACATGTCAAAATAAAACATTTTTTCCATATTAAGGAGGGGGGCATATATATGGCCTCCCTCATTCTATATTATATATTTTTGTTCTAACCTTTTGTTTTGCAACATGCTAAATTTCAGAAGGTAAAACACATAAGTTGCTAAATCTTGAAGGGACACACATTTCCAATTTCAAATATGCTAAATCCTTTGAAGGTAATGCACATAAGTTGCTAAATCCTAAAGGGACACGCATTTCCAATATGCCAAATCTTCCAAAGGTAACACACATAAGCTGCTAAATCCTGAGGAGACATGCATTTCATATTCATAGTGATATAAGAAGGTGGATCTATGGGTATTCCAGAAGCCATCATAAGACACATTACAATTGCAAGTATAGTTTATAGGTGAACTTGTTGGGCTCTCCCTCCAGGGCAATTCACGGTAAGGTGGGCATCTTACTGGGCAAGGTAATCACTTTCTCCTCTCTCTCTTTTCACTTTCATGCTAGTAGGATAGGATCACGAAGCTATGTTATTTATAGTGTTTCTCTTGTCTTTCTTATGTAATCATTTATGCTTTTATGATAGATTTCCAAATATGATATTAGTATGAGAAATATTTCTTAGCGAGGTTTCTTATGCTAATTGATTTGGGTTGTTTAGTGCTAACCCCTCTTTTGTGTCTTGTTATTTTTCGTACCCTCGTGCACATATGTTGAGTTATAATCCTTAGCTTGGGGGCTTGTGTCCCTAACTAAGTTCCATTCTATCTCATTTTGAATCCACTTGGATCTTCTCTTTCTTCTCCTTTACCAAGAGTTTGCATCGAGTCCATACTCTTGCTAAAGTGGGGGCTCAATGTATCATCTTAAAATGGAAGCACTTCCATGTTAAGAGCATTTAGCCCTCTGAGTGAGTGGTCTGGGTCATGTCTAGCACCTTGAATCAGCTCTTTGCTTGGATCATACTTGTTCTCCTCATTCTGCTTCTCTCTATCCCTGATTTTCACTCCAATCTGCATTTCCTAAGCATTCTGGGTCAGGATCCTGAAGTTTTTGACCATAAGGTCAAAGTCGACCTTATGGGGTCAAAGTCAACCTGAACCTTGACCTGGTCAGGATTGACCTTGACCCTGACTTGGTCAGTTCCAAGCTCATCCTTGACCCCCCTGTCCAGATTTCAAATTTCCTTGATTTTTGGGTGTCAGATTTTGGGGATATTTGTTTTCCCGCCTTCAGGTCAGCCATTTTGGGTTTCAGAATGGTAAATCCTCAAATTGCATTTAATCTAGGTATATTTTCTAAAGGTTAGGACCTAATTGGGATTTAATTCTCCAAGGTGGCCCCTCTAGAGTATTATGCCCTAGATCACTATAAAAGGAGACCTTCCTCTCTCATTTTCTCCATCAGGTTTTGTGAGAACATCTCTCAATCAAGTTTTGGAATATCCTCTCTCAAGGTCTCAAGGTGATCAAGCAAGCATCCATTCAAGCAAGAATCCATTCAGGCATTCAAGTCTTCTCCATCCAAGTTCTCCATTAAAGATCAAGGATCAGGGATTCAAGCCTTTGAAGGGATTTGGTTCAAGCATTCAAGATTCATCATTCAAACCCTAGATCTAGCCATCATGATGGTGTGATCTTCCTTCAAGATCCTTGTGTTCATCTTCAATATCCATTCATTCTTTCCTCAAGGTGGATTCCAAGCATACAATCATGGAGGTTTGATTTACATTTATTGATCTTATATTCAAGCTTTCATATTAACATACTTGATTACATTTCAAATACAATTGGCATATCTATTGAATATCATAGATTTGTTGTTAGATCTACTTCTACTACTTGCTAGTATTCACCATTTCAATTTCAATATTAAGGTTAATTACAAATTGGGGTTTGACTAAGGCAAACCCCTCAAACAAACAACAAAAACCCTCTTTTTCTTGTAGGTACATGTCCAGAATTTTGGATCTAAGAGTGGATTTGGATACCCTTTTCGACGAACTTCCAAGATCTGCAAACAAAGTCAGAATTGACCCTCAAATAAAGAATGTAGCCTTTGACCTTTTATGAGGGTCAAAGACTACCTCCTGTAAAAAAGACAAAAGATTTTTGGGTTTTCTTCGCCTCAACATTTTTCAATCCAGAACAGGTTGCAGAATTGCCCTAAACTATACACAAGCACTTAAAAATAGGTATTTCCAAATTAATTTCATCATGAGGTATGTATCTTATTTTATCTGATTTTAAGTATTTCCCTTACAATTCAAATGTATGTGTAAAATATTGGCTTTGGGGTCTCTTTTATGTGAAAACCATTGTTTTAGGACCCCATAGACTATTTTATACTTTACAAAGGAATATCCTACATGCCCAAGAGAGATCACAACTTAAGAAACTTGCTCTCAGTAAAGGGTTTGGTTAAGATGTCTGTAGCCTACTCTACTATAGGAAAATACTGCATCTCAATGACCTACTCCTGTATCATCTCTCTGATGAAGTGCATATGAACCTCAATGTGTTTGGTCTACTAATGTTGGACCAGATGTTTGGAGATCTCTATAGCACCCTAATTATCACAATGAATGACTATAGGATGTGGAATAATGTGTTGGAAATTTGGCTAATGTGGATGCATAGATGTTATCATTATGGAAACATATGATCTCTATTAAGAGTGCAGAATCTGGAATGGAAGTATGCAAAGTTGAAGAAAGAAATTGTCTAAGTTTGGATACAGTGATCTTGACAGAGCACCCGATGAAGATTTAGTTGGCAACGTCCACTGGAGCAATATTTTTGTTTGTGTAGTTAATTGAAGCTTCTATAGAGTATGAGGATACCCCATCTCAGTGCACATAAAGTTTGGAGCAGTACGGACAAAGTTATTCAAAGTTTACCGAAGACAGTTTTTGTAGACAGAACAGTTTTGGAGACAGTTTTAGCGAAAGAGTTAACGGATTATTTTTGCTTGTCAAAATAATGACTTAACATTATGAAGGGATGACATCCTAGATGTTCACTCTTAGATAAAGATTTTGGAAGTTGACCATGTAAAGTTATTAGCTTTAATACTCATATATTAGGCATACTTGAAATGTAATGATATATAGAAGTGAGATGTGAACAGAAAGAAAAGATAACTTGTGATAGTTGTTTATTATGATAGCAACAAAGGCTATTAATGCAAAGTTGTAAGTAGTACCATATTATAGTCAGAAACATTTTTGTATCACCTGTTTGGGTAGTGAGCTCAGCTGGTGATTAGGTTTTGTAATCTAACTCCTAACAGGGTTAAGGCTTCTAACAAGGCCTAAAGTCCTTTAACCAGGATATATCTACTATATATTGTAAATTGACTCCTAACAGGGTCCAATATCCCTAACAGGATACTTTTGATTAGTGATCTTTATGGGTACCATCCCCACCAGGGTTTTCCCTTGGCCAGGGTTTCCTCGAGAACATATGATGTGTTATGAGTTCTTTCTATTTACTGCTATGTTTGTTAATCAGCTTGATAATCTTTGTATGCACTAAAGTAATCTGTTATATCCATAAGTGGGCAAAAGAAAAAGTTTTTGAAATACTGATTCACCCCCCCCTCTCAGTATTTCCTATTTCTAACAATTGGTATCAGAGCATAGTTACTCAGAGAAGGAACATTCAAGGAAAGCTTAGTAGCTTCAGTAAGATCTCTATGGATATGGATCAACTTTAGAAGAATCTTGAAGAAGCTCTTGAATAGATTGATATGCTTACTGATGAAAGAAACTCCTTAAGAAGAAAATATGAAGATGCAAAGAATGCTATTGACAAATTGAAAGGTAAGATTGAAGATCTAAAATCTGAAAAGAAATCTGATATGCTTGTTGAAGATTGTGATGAATTAGAAAAAGAAAATGAGATCCTTAAGCATGAGTTGAAGATAGTAAATCTGAAGCTTAGTGTGAAAGATGGAAATTTGAGATCTGATAATGAAAAATTGAAAATTGAGAATGAAGATCTGAGGTCAAGACTTGAAAAGGAAACATCCGAATCTAAAAAAGTAAAAATGTAGTATGTGGAACTTGAGAAGTATAATAAAATTGTGAAAGGTGAATTAACTCAATCTAAACAACAACTTGAAAGGCTATATTCAAAAAGTGATAAGACTGAAAAACAAATTTCTTTTGAAGAACCATTCTTTGATAGGACTGGATTTGGATATAGTATGTTTAGAACAAACCATGAAAGTAAGAAGCCAGATCTGAAGACATCTGAAAGTGTGGAGGAAATAAAGCTAGATGAGAACACATTGGAAGATCCACCTAAAGAAGAACCACCTAGAGAGAAAGAAGAATCAAAGCAAGAAGAATCAAAATAGGAAGAATCATCTAAAGGTATGCAAAGAGAATTCAAAGGTAGATGTTTTGCTTGTAATACTATTGGGCACATGAAGAGAGATTGCACAGGTAAGCAATTTAAATCTTTTAATGGACATTGTTATAATTGTCATAGTTTTGGACATAGAGCTAATGAATGTAGAAGACCTAAAGTAATTTTGAATAATTATGATAGAATGATTAGGAATACTAATAATGCAGATAAGAAATCTATTGAAGAAATGAATCAAAGAAAAGTGGTAGTATGTTTTAGATGCAACAAAGTAGGACACATTGCTAGAAATTGTAGGTCATAGATTAACGAGCAAGGACAGAGATTTGGAAATAATGGAATCATTTGTCAGATATGCAACAAGTTTGGACACTCAACAAGATTTTGCAGAATGAACAATGGAGGTTATCATCATAACCCTAACCCTAGGAACAATGCAAGAAGGAATGAAAATGCAGGAAACAAAGAGAAAGGTTGCTGTAGCAATGAAGATGAAGTAAAATTTGGCAAAGGCACAGGTCAAGGAGGTATAGTTAGCACTGAAAGTAGTCAGGAAGGTAATGTAACTTATGGTAAGGATGAATCTTTACCTGACCCTTCTTTAAGTACTTAAATTATGTAAGTTTCTATAGTTTAGGACTTAGGATTAGTGTAGATTAGGAATTTGAATGAGTTAAGTTTTGCGTAGTTAGATATAGGTTTATTATGTTTTACTAATGCTATGGTTAAGTGCACAAAAGAAAATATTGTGTTTTGCGAGGTCGTAGAAAGTTTTATGGTTGTAGGTTTGCAGAATCAGCTTTTTGAGGTTTTAGCGGCAAAATGAATGAATGCGATGTCAGATCGAGTTAATGTGAAGTGTTATAAGGTCAAAATCAAAGTTATTATGATTACAAAGCGATTGAAAAGAGATTTAAAAGAAGAAAAATGAGTTGAGGATGATTTGAAGAAGTTTGGAAGTAGTTTGCAGCGACGATCATACCGAAACCCTAGATTTGCAAAGTTGAGGTATTTCTTGATCTTTAATTAGTTGATAAGATGGATATTTCTATGGTTCATAATGTTAAGGATAAGAATAAACCAAAGATTAAGAAAGAACCGGTAGAACCAACTGAAATTGATGATAGTCTAGCATTATCATTCATACCAGACGGAGTATTGCACATTGAGAATGTTAAAGGATATTTAGGTTGTAAGTTTGAAACTTTGGGAGATGCGGATTTTAGTGATGATTACAGGAAATTGTACAATCAAGACATGTCAGTCAAACCAACTTATGGGCACCTAGAGAACAATGAAATTATCAAATATTCCATGAAGTATGAATTCAATGATGAGGAATGTACCAAGATCATTTTAAGTAGAATCCACAATGGGAAATTCTGGATGGAGGATAGAGTCATTGATATAACTGCCGACCTAATTCATGAATTTATTGGATTATCAAAAGTTGGAGAGATTCCACTAAATGAAAAGAACATGAGAAAGATTGTTTTAGATAACACTATATCTAGTTATAATGGTAGAGGAATTGTGATAAGTAAGATTAAGCAAGATGATGTTAGGTACCTTTGCAAGATCCTAACAACTAAATTCTGTGGTAGTTCAAGGGAAGATGACATGGTTGTAGGAATGATTCATGTAGCTTATCTTATGTGTGTTGAGAAGAAACTAGTAGACCTATGTGAAATCTTGAAAATTCAGTTATTTGAGAACTTAGAAAAGATTAAGAAGGCTAAGTACACTCAGTTTAGGTTTTCATCTCTGATAACCTATATGTTTTTCCATATTTTGAGAAGATTTCCTTACACAGTTGATTGGAGTGACAATGTGAACACAATGGAAAGAATAAAATCAGTATACATGAAGCACCTTTTTGATAAAGTAAATGATAGTGTGAAGCTTGTATTGAAGACTTTTCAGAATATTGTTAAGAACAAATCAAGGATTCCTCAATCCTTAGTTGAAAAGCATAAAGATGACATTTGTTTTATGGTTGACACTAACTTCACCTACATTGAAGCAGTTGAGCCTAGAATGGAATTCATAGACCCTCTTGGCTATGAAATATCTGAAGCAGAAATAGTAGGATATGTGAATAGATTGTTAAAGTGTGAGTTGGATGGTCATGCAAACAGGTTTGGAACCTATGAAGAGAATTTCAACTCTGCAATAAGTTTGAGAGAAAAGAAGCAATCTAGTAAGAGAGTTGAATCTACTATGAAGAAAATATTGAAAGAATCTGGTATGTCAAGTCATGAGTTTGACATAGCTAAGAAGACTACAGAAGCCCTGAGGCAAAGTGAAAATCTTGTAATTTCACCTGAGACATCAAGTGTAGATCCTGTTGATCCTATTGCAGTAAAGGTAAAAGTTGGAGTACCTGAAAAAGATGAAGGAGATAAATCTTTTTCTCCTATTCCTAGCAAAAGAGTAAAAGTGAGTGCAACAGGACCCGGCAAGAGACAGAAAGTGGTTGTACCACCTATACCTAGAAATCTAGCAGTAATTAAAGATGATGATGTAGTTTCAGTCAAGAAGAAAACTTGGAAACCAAGAATTGAAAGAGTTAATGAAGATATATTGAAGCATGGAGACTTCACTAAGTTGAATAAATTCTATGATCTATATGGATCATTTGATAGATTGAACTTTGAAAATACAATGGTTACACACATGATTGTGGCAGATAAGAAACTTAGCACTATTCATGGTGAGATCCCAGAAGATTTGTATAAAAGACTTGTGAATAGAAAACATAGAGCACAAGAAGAGGACATAAAGATGAGAGAAAATGTAATCAGATAGTTCTGTGAAGTTAAGGATGAAGATCATTTGAAGAGATTCTTGAAGTCTCTTGGAACTTTATTGAGAACTAAGAGAAGAACAATCCTTATAATGGGAGGCAAAAAGGAGGAAGTATAGAAAGAGACAGAGCAAGTAGTAATGCAAGTTCTTGCATACATAGTTGCAGAAAAGCATATTGAATCAGACCCTCAGCAGAAGCAATTAGAGGAACCGCATGCAGAGGAAGTTGGTATTGAAGAAGTTCCATCTTCTTCACATATCAATATTGGCAAAGAATCAATGGATATTGAAGGCACCAAAGTGACTCTAGAATCAGATGATGCAGTATTTTATGATCTAGGAAACATTGTTGACAATTTGGCTTTGGGAGAGCAAGAAAAGGTCATAGAATCAGAGAAGAATACAGAGGCAGAGGAAGCACCGACTGTATCAGAATCAGTTCCAGCAGAGCAGTCAGTTAAAGGAAAACAAATTTTGACAGAGGCCACTACCTCTAGTGCACCTTCTAAACCAGTTGAAGACATTAGTGCACCTGACAGTAAGAAGAGGCATATTGGCTCAATGTTTTAAGACCTTGGAAAAGAAGTTGAAGATGATGATCAGCTTGAGTTCATCACATTTCTGAATAAAATTATTGGAAAGAATAAGAAGGTGAAAGACCTTGAAGGCAAAGTTAGAGTTTTGACAGAGAAACTTGAGAGTGTGATCAGCACTAAGGTATCTGAATTAGATCCACTTGAGAAAGCTCAATCAGTAATGAATTCTTTTGACTCTGAATTTTCTTACTTGAAGGATATTGCTAGAATAAAAGTTCAGGAAGACTTTGAAGCAGAAATGCAAAAAACTTTAAGTGTAAATATTCAAAATGATATTGGTAGTTTAGATGTATGCATAAAGAATTTGAGGGGACATTTTGAGACAGGAAAGAATTTGTACATACAATGCACTAAATAAAAAATCCTAACAATTGAAGAGGATAAGAAGATCAGAGAGAAGTTAGATGCTATTACAGCCGAGACAAACACCTTGACAAGCCCTAATGTCAAGATAAGTTATGTAGAGAAGAACATAAGGAAATTGAAAGATGAAATCAGAATGATAGCAGAGGAGAAGAATAGAAAGATGATTAGGGTTAACATCTTGAGAGAGCATGTCTCAATCAAGATATCAATTGTTGAAGATCAAATTGAGCAGTGTCTTTCAACAAAGACATCATTTCAGAAGTTCAGCTTCAATTCCCTGCAAACTTGTCAGACAATAGCATACAAATTGAGTACTCTACTCAATGTTGCTAAATCCATCAGGATGATATGGGAGAAAGATTTTGAATCTTGGAAGTTAGAGTTTGGTGATTGTGTTGCAAGCCTACCGGCTTTGCAATAACTGATAATAAGGTATAAAGTTTTTGTAATTTTTGTACACCCTATCATTGTCATTGTTGTCAAAGGGGGAGAGATAGCAAAAAATTGAATATATGTTGAGGAAGGATACTCATAGGGGGAGCTATTCTATGGAGTATGATATTGTATACATATTGTATAACTTTTGGCTACAAAATTTTGTATAAGTGTTTTTTGAAGTTTTGTTTGCACACTTAGCCAATTTTCCCATATGTTGCCACCAATGAAAAAGGGGGAGATTGTTGGTAATTTGGATAATGTGGATGCATAGATGTTGTCATTATGGAAACATATGATCTCTATTGAGAGCACAAAATCTGGAATGCAAGTATGCAAAGTTGAAGAAAGAAATTGTCTAAGTTTGGATACAGTGATCCTGACAGAGCACTCGATGAAGATTTAGTTGGCGACATCCACTGGAGCAATATTTTTGTTTGTGTAGTTAACTAAAGCTTCTAGTGTATGAGGATACCCCATCTCAATGCGCATAAATTTTGGAGTAGTATGGACAAAGTTATTCAAAGTTTACCGAAGATAGTTTTTACAGACATAATAGTTTTGGAGACAGTTCTAACGAAAGAGTTAAGGGATTATTTTAGCTTGTAAAAATAATGACTTAACATTATGAAGGGATGACATCCTAGATGTTTACTCTTGGATAAAGATTTTGGAAGCTGACCATGTAAAGTTATTAGCTTTAATAACTCATATATTAGGCATACTTGAAATGTAATGATATATAGAAGTGAGATTTAAAAAGAAAGAAAAGATAACTTGCGATAGTTGTTTATTGTGATAGTAGCAAAGGCTATTGATGAAAAGTTGTAAGCAGTACCATATTACAGTCAGAAACATTTTTGTATTACCTGTTTGGGCAGTGAGCTCAGCTGGTGATCAGGTTTTGTAATCTAACTCCTAACAGGGTTAAGGCTTCTAACAAGGCCTAAAGTCCTTTAACCAGGATAGATCTACTATATATTGTAAATTGACTCCTAACAGGGTCCAATATCCCTAACAGGATACTTTTGATTAGTGATCTTTATGGGTACCATCCCCACCGGGGTTTTCCCTTGGCCAGGGTTTCCTCGAGAACATATGATGTGTTATGAGTTCTTTCTATTTACTGCTATGTTTGTTAATCAACTTGATAATCTTTGTATGCACTAAAGTAATCTGTTATATCCATAAGTGGGCAAAAGAAAAAGTTTTTGAAATACTGATTCACCCCCCCTCTCAGTATTTCCTATTTCTAACATACTGAAACCAAACTCCTTTAGGATATGATGAAGCTAAATAGCCTCTATAGTTGCACTAAAAACCCCTCGATACTCAACCTCAGTCAAAGAGAGAGCAATAGCATGTTGCTTCTTACTCTGCCAAAAAATAGGGCCTAAACTAAGATGAAACATGTAACCTAAAGTAGACTTGCAACCATGAAGATTACCTACCCAATCTGAGTCTGTACATCCAACCAATGAAAGTCCTATACTTACTGCATAGTGAATACCATGTGTATGTGTACGCTGTATGTAGTGTAATATGCACTTGGTTGCCTTCCAATGAAGCTCATGTGGATCTTGAATGAAGTGAGAAACCATGACAATTGCAAAGGATATGTCAGGGTGTGTATGTGTCAAGTAGATGAGACTTCCAACAAGCTATCTATACAATGTAGCATCAAAAAGTGGTGTAGAACACTTAGCCTCTAACTTGAAACCTAAAAGAAATGGAACGGGTGCAACATTGCAATCACTCATGTGAAATCAAGCAAGTAAATCAAGAGCGTACTTGGGCTGAGAAAGTGTGATCCCTACTAAGGACTGTGTGATCTTAATGCCAAGAAAATAGTGAAGTAAACACAAGTCTATCATAGAATCTCTATCTTGCAAAGAAGACTTGATGCTGCCAATGATGGATGAAGTACTTCTTGTAATGATCAAGTCATGAATATAAAGAACATGTATCAAGTGTGAGTCATCCTACTGAAGAATGTAGACATTCAAATATGAATGACACTTGGTGAACCCTGTTGAGAGAAGGAAGGAATCCATATTGGCATACCAAGCCCTAGGAGCCTGTTTGAGGCCATAGATAAACTTCCTTAACCTACAAACCATAGTAGTATCTTGGATGAATCCCTATGGCTACTCCATATAAATCTCCTCATGAAGATCCCTATGTATAAATGCACTCTTGACATCCATTTGATGTATAACCCAACCATGAGCTGCAACAATAGCAAGTGTCAAACTAATGGAGTTCATCTTGGCTAAAGGTGCAAAGGTCTCAGTGTAGTCAATACCAAGAACTTGAGAGAAACCTTTTGCAACGAGTCTTGCCTTATACTTATCCACACTTCCATCTACTACAAACTTGGTCTGATAGATCCACTTACATCAAACCAACTTTCTTCCCTTAGGAAGGGGAACTAAGTCCCAAGTTTTTTTTCTCATCAAAGAGTTATACTCATCCTCCATAGCTTTGTCCAACTCAAGAACCCTTGAAGATTCCTTAAATGATTGTGGATCAGAAGTAATTGCAATGTAATCATGTGGAAATTAGTTGTCTTGTGACCTTGTCCTCCTAGTGTCTGAAGGATTCCCCACAAGTGAACCTGTTGAATCAAGCATTTGTTGTTCCCAACGAGGTCTAGTGGAAGAAGAAGATGAAGAAGGAATGTCATCAACTATGTCTTGACCCTATGAAGGTGGAAGCTTGCCAGTCAGGGTTGAAGAAGTTTCATCTTCCATATCACTATCATCACTATCATTATCCAAAATGGAGGAAGTAGGAGGAGTTGAAGAATCCAAACTAAGACAATTCTCTTCAAAGTGAACACCCCTCTCAAAGAATATCTCATGTGTCTCAGGATCCATAAGCCTGTATGCCTTAAGATTCTCAGGATAACCATTAAATATGCAAGGCTTACTTTGTGGTTCTAATGCCTTGCATTTATGTGGAAGTATGCATGCCCAATCTAGACAACCAAATACTCTAAAGTGTTTCACAATTTTTTTTATTCCATACGAAGTCTCAAAAGGAGTAACTCCATCCAAGGCTTTATGAGGAGTTCTATTTTGGATGCGAGTGGCACAACATATAGCTTCAACACAAAAAGCTTGATCAAGAGACTTAGCATGAATCATACAAGTGGCCATCTCCTTAAGGGTCCTATTCTTTTGTTCTACAACAATATTCTGTTGTGGAGTGTAGGCAATTGAATGCTAAAGATCAATACTCTCAAGTGTGCAGACATCTATAAGCCTTGAGTTCACATATTCCATTCCATTGTCTGTTTAAAGAATCTTGATGGATTTACCTGATTGCTTCTCAACATGAGCCTTGAAGGTGAGAAATTTATCAAACACTTCACTCTTGTGACCAAGAAAGTAGACCCAAGTGTAGAATGAAAAGTCATCAATGAAGGTAAGTACACAACAAGCCTTTCCAAATGATGGCACTGGAAATGAGCCCATTACATCACGATGAACCAACTCAAGAACAAATTTTTCTCTCCAAGACTTCCCCTTTTCAAACTTCTCTTTGAGATGCTTTCCCATTTCACAACCTGAACATACACCCTCTTAATACTTGACTTGAGGTAGACCTTTGACCATATCCTTGTTGTTTAGCTATTGAAGATATCAATATTTGAGATGTCCAAATATTTCATGCCAAAGTTTACTTTGTGAATTTGAGTGTGTCAATAAGGCATGATAAGGATTCTTAGGTATAAAATGAGAAAATGAATAAATCCCTGTGTCATGATTTTCTTTTCCTATTGCCACCATAGAATCATCCTTAAGATTTTTGACTATAACCGAATCATGTAGGAACTCACCTTTTTTTCCACCTCCATAGTGAGTGATTTGGTAAATTTAAAGGAGGTTTGTGCTAGGATTTGGAATATAGAGAACATCTTTGAAAGCTCCATTTTCCATCTCAACTTCCCCTTTCCCTTTAACTTGCACTTGAGTATCATCACCTACATAGATGTGAGGTACCATAAATGGTTTCAAGGAATAAAATTTATCCTTTGTAGCACCCATATGATGTGTGGCACTTGAATCAAAGATCCATTCCTCTAAATTAGTTGTACTTTCCACCAATTCTTACCCTTTACCCTTTGAAGTGGAAGGTGATGAATCCTTTCCCTTGTAGGAACTTGGCAAATCAATATGATTCTTCCTGATTATGTTTTTCAACTCATCAATTTTCTTCTTGTGTCATTGTTGCTCATTATGATTTGGATTCTTGAAATATGCACAAATTATCTTCTCCTTCTTAGAATTGTCCCCCTTGTTGTTGTTGTTGTTGGGAGAAGACTTGCCTTGTTGTGAGGAGGAAGATTATTGTGTGTTTGATTGTGATTTGGCCTTCTACTACTTTTGCTTCTTGTTGGAACCTTTACCACCTTGATTCCTTTGATTCCCATTATTATCCACCAATGCCTTAGACTTTGAAGACTTGAGAATCCACATACTCATCAATTTTTCTTGTTCTAAGACCAACATTTCTGAAAATGACTCAAATGAAGGCTTAGTGAAGGAACTACCCATGGTTAACCCGTGAGTATTGTAACTTGAAACAAAATATGCATATTCAGGAGGAAGATGTTTCAACAAGTGACTAAACAACTTTGCATCCTTCATGGGATTACCACAATCCTCAAGTTGTGATCCATAATAATTCAATTTTTTGAGATAATCTTGGATTGTGCCAAAATTATTGGGCTCTAGTTTGAGGAGATTAGTCTCAATTGTGAATCCTATTTCTTCATCCACTTTACCAAAAAAATGTGCAAGTTTATCCCAAGTGTCTTTAGCATAATTTATGGGTTTGATGTGATACATGAGAGCTCTAGAAACATTCTCTCTCAAGACTCCTAAAGCTTTATAATTTTTGTAGGACCAATTACCTATTGCAGAAACATTATCATCAATAGGTTTTTTAATTGTACCATCCACAAGGATTTAAACCTTTAACCATTAACTTGCTCCATACATTATCTTTCCATGCATCATAGTTATGTGGAGTTAATTTTGCATTTGAACCCATGATAAAAAAGGAAAAGAACACAAGAAAGAGAGAGACACCAACACACATGACATCCCCCCAATTAAGTCAATCAAAGACCCCCCCAAAAATGATGATTTTGGCACTTTATAGCTAATGCGTGTACAATTGCCACTTGCCAATTTTGGGCCAAAGTGGACTTTTGATTTTGAAATTTACAACTGTCTTTATGAGGCTAAATTAGACTCAAATCAATATTGCTAGGAATCAAATCAAATCCTAAGCATTACAATGATCATACAAGACCAAAAAAGACCTATTTCTAAAAGTGATATTTCCTGCCCAAATAAGGCTACAATCTGATAGCAAATCTGGAAAGTACTAAAAAAATTATACACTTTCAAAAAAATGGCACCTAAAAATGTGTTTGTATGAGCCTAGACAAAGCCTCTAAAGTTGAAAAATTGAGGATTAGGTAGGTACAATCACCAAAAACTATAATTTCTGCAAAATTAAAAATTCTAGCCAAAATTAAAAAAAATTATACTCAATTTGGAGCCCGGATGACCAAGTTATGGCCTCCCAAAGTCGGACTGCAAAATTGAAACTACAAATGTTGAGGACTTCAAAAATTTCAAACTTGCTGATGTCAGCCATTTATTGTATTAAATTTGATGGTCAAATGGCCATCATGACAGTGTAAAAAAGTCCAATTTTGACAGTTAAATGACTGTCAAATTTTACCTCATAAAAAGATGACAAAATCACTGCCTTAAATTTGATGCCTTAGAGACCATCACAACAAAAGAAAAAATGACCTAGTTGATGGCTGGATGACCATCAAATTTAGCATAGTAAAAATGATGAAAAATGGATTTTTTTTGAAACATTACCAATTTTAGCACATGTCACATCCTGGTTTGTTAATGCTACACTTGTGTGGCCTGACAGGTGGCATGGGTTGTGGTGGCGTGAAGGTTGTCGGGCCGCCGATGGAGGAGTCTAAGGAGTGGTGAAGGTGAGTGGTGGATGTGGAATTTTTATCCCATATTCATGGTGCTAACAAGTCTTCCACCATTTAGCAACCCCAATGCTATCAAAGAAAATAATATGAGCTCAAGCTCATCCGGGTCACTGACTTGGGGTTCGTCTTGGGTCTAGTTTCAACTCAGGTTGGGGCCTGGATCAGGTTGCTAACTTGATGTCTGGGTTAGGTCCAGGTTCATCTTGGGTTTTCGACTGGCTCGGGTCACTGACTTGAAGCCCAATTCAGTTCTAGTCTAGCTCGGGTCACCAATTGGCTCAGGTTGATGACTTGATGCTCGACTAGGTTTTGGTCCAGCTTGTGTCACCCACCAGCTTGGGTTGTTGGCTTGAGCTATTGTGCCAACATGATGCCGAAGTGATCTCGAGTTGACTTGTTGTGTAGAGCTATGCTGCTGATTTGACCTGTACGCTCTATCCAAAGCATAGGCCTAACACGCCAAATTTTTTCCAAAAAATAGATCCAAAAATAGACAATATTGCAGATCTAAAATAACTGATAGTAAATAGAAATAAATCAGATATGAAATGAAAATTGGCAAAGAATATTACCCAATTGTAGATTGGGCCTAAGAGGTTTGATTTGTAAAAAATGTTTGCCTCAAATTTGACTTTTTCCCAAGGTAGGCAAATTTATAGTAAAAATTTATGGAAACAACTACCCAGATGCAATGGTGGGGTTCGATCTTGCTCAAAATGCTCCCACAAAATTTTGATCCTGGGTTTGGTTCGTGGTCCTCAAAAAGTTGAAGCAACAATGGCTCTCCAACGACTATGCAATGAAGACTCCTATGACTTTGATACCATGTAATAATTTTCCCAAGGCAATGAATGTAATGCCAAACTCTAGAAGCTCAAGAGAACACACAAACAAGAGAGATAAGATAATATGATGAAATGAATAATTCAAATAATGATCAAATGATAATGGATAATAGATGTATACAATGTAGATGTGCCTAAATATATAGGCAATGCATGATAACTAGAAGATATATAAGTGATAAGCTATCAACTAGACATGGTGGAATCACATGTCCACCAAAGGTAGATCATCCTCCATTGTACATCAAAGTATGTGAAACAATGAGAGGATGATAATGTGATAAGAGTACTAAAGGTGGATCTCACACACAAAGAGGTATGAGAAGACAACTATGACCACATAAAGTGGAAATTCTCCTAACTATGTGCTAAAATGAAATGCAAACTCCTAGGTGTCTCAAACACAACTAATATGCAAATGCATTATCCTAAGTAAAATTTAGTAAAGTGTAATTAGTAAATACTTAATCACACCAACACCCCCAACCTTGTACTTCAACAAGTCCCTCAACTCACATCCTTGATCCAGTGCTCATCTCAAATTCATCTTTTTTCTCTAAACACAATTCTCTTAGCACACACCCCATCCAATAGTCCTTGTAGGATGAATCCTTCCTCATGTTCAACCTAATCCCCCCATCAATCAATCACCCTCTCTTTGGAAAAGATGTCTTTTGGATTTATCACTTTGGTTTTTGGATTTGATCTTTGGTTCTTGTTAATCTTTTGTGGCTTCTTGTTGTTCCTCTCCTCAAGGTCACTAGGATCCTTTATATCCTGGTGCACTGTGAATGAAGGAAATCTGGGGCAAGGTCTTTTGATCCTTTCTCTTTCTACCTATGAGTCTATCAGATATGCCCCTTGCATGTCCCACATGTGATCTGTTGGATTACATGGTACACCTGGGAAATATCATTTATTTGTGGGTTCTCCAACATCATTTACGCCATGCCTCCTCCTAGATTCATGTGTGATACTAGGGCAATCCTTGCATGTATTTTTGTGTCAATCCTCTGCAACACTGGTGACAAGGCCTTGGGTTCCTAAGTAACCGTGGTAGGTCTCTATTATTTCTATATCAAACTAGGTTGTTCTCTCCACATTAACATAATGAAATCCCCAAGTCCCATTAGCTTCATATATATTAATCTTATAGCATGCATCTTTGCTCATGGTCTGACTTCTATTTATCATCTTTCCCTTCTCCTTCCTCCATTTCCTTCCTGCTTGGGGCCTTTTTGAGAAAATTCCACAAAGCTTTTTCTTTGTGTTATTTTTTTGAGGGGGCACAACCTCTTATCGTAGTTGCTTCACCACGACATCTAACCTCACCTGGAGCATCTTATTTTCTTTTCTTTGATGCAACGCCACTTGCGGTGCTGCATCAAAGAGGGGAAAAATGTAGACACCTAAAAATCCATTCATATTAATTGAATTTATTTAATTAATATTCCCTATAATATCATAATTAAGCCTAATTAATTAATTAGGGTTATTATATTCCTCTACCTATTTAAATATAATTATTTAATTAAATTAGGTTCATTACCTAATTTATTTAAATTAAATTCAAATACCCCCCTCCCTAATGTATTAAATCTATTTTAATGCACATCCTCCATAAATTCCCCTTTTTGAATAAAATATTTATTCAAATCCCTCTAAATCCCTAATATTCCTCTAAAAAATAGATTAATCTAAATTAATCTAAAAACCTACCTAAATCCCAACCTATACCCATCACCACACTTGATAAATCCTAATCACTCTCCTAACCTCATTTAGGAGGTGATTCCTAACTCTTTTAGCCTTACTAGGTTTCTTCCCAAGGAAGTCAACCATAAGCATTAAATGCTCTTACAACCCTCTTAATCACACCCCATCCCCTTTCTTACATCCTTGTCCACTTCACTCTTCCCAAGTGTTTCTCACACACGTGTGAACAACCTTGATCCATTCAACCATAAATGCCCATCTTATCTCTTTTGACCCTTCCTCCTAAACTCGAACCCTTCCTCCAAACCATAACCTTTCCTCCAAAATTATATAAATAGAGTCCTCTCCCATGAGAAAATGGTACTCACTCTTTCATTTCTAGGATTTTTTATTATGCTCTTTTATTTCTAAGATCTCATAGCATATTTAGCATTGTTAGCTTGTGTTCTTGTTTTGAGTTTTTAGATCACATATCATAGCTTAAAGGGATAAATATTAGTTTATTTTGAGAATTTCAATTTATTTTCAATACAAATCATATCCATGCTTAAGTTATAATGAATCTTGCATCTCATTCATAGCTTAAATAATCATTTCTATCCATATTATCCCTTGGAATCCTAGGGGTAAAACTAGTTCCTCATACTAGGTTTTGCACCATTTTTGGGATCTCCATGGCTTGTATTTGGTCTTAATAACCTTAGAAATGCATTGGGGATACTCTCATTTTTTTTGGAGAGAACATCCACATTCTCGTCAAATGAGAAAATCAAACAGGGCTTAGGTGCTCCTGTTTTGGCTCAATCAAAGGTGGTGTTTTGAAAGATTTGCTATCTGATTTGTATGCTAGATTAGAACTAATGTTTGGCTATCTACGCATGCTCCCAATAGGTTAAGTTCACAAAAATCATAATTAAATTTGAATAATATGAGACTTACTACAAGACACAAGTTTATTTTTAGGTATGCATGGTATGGAAGAACTGATAGGATCATGAGACAAACTAGACTTTATAGAACTAGGGGAACCCATTTGAAGTATAAGGGGTTCTTGAACATCTTGCACAATTTTTTTTTCATCATTAAGAGGATCAGTAGGAATATTAGGATATTTTTATGGAATAATGACAAGATCACCTAGTATGACGGGGTCTTGCAAATGATATGGAAGATAAGGGCAAGGACCTAAAGGAATGGAGGGATCTTTAGGAGGATCTAGGGGGACGATGGGATCATGTGGAGGATTTGGATGTATGATTGGATCATGTGGAGGAAACAAAGGTGAAGGGATAATATGGTCTTGACTTGGAATGGGATCATTGTAAATAATGGAAGGGAGGACATGATCTTGCTTATGAAAGAGAATATTGATGGGACTCGGAAGGAAATCTTGCTTTTGAGATGGAGGGGGTCATCTTGGATTGGAAGTTTAGGGATAATAGGATCATCATGAAGCTCAAGGGAAATGAGATGTTGGTCAAAAATTGGATAGGATTGGTCATTGTTGGGATCTTGATCTTCATTTATTTTAGGACATGTTTCTTTGTGCTTTGAATCATCCTCTTGACATGGGGTATGAATTTGGACATGCAAGGGGGATTTTGGAAAGGGATCAATATTTTTGTGTGAAGGAGATGGAGTTTAAATAGGACTTTCTTGAATAGGATTGTGTGGAGATGGAGGGCATTGTGGAATTGGATCTACCATCTTGGAATCATGGAAGAGAATTGTGTCAAAAAATGGATTATCTTGAATTTTTTCTATGGATAGCCCTTGGAAGGTTTCATCATTGGAAGTTTTATTGGTGGAAGATGGAGGAAATTTCTCTTGTGAAAATTTAGGGGATAAAGGGATGAAAGGGGACATGGATGTTTCTTGAAAATAAATAAGTGTGTAATCCATGTTATTATTTTGGGATAGGCCATTGTTAGACATGGATGCATTATTATTTTCATATATAGAACCCAATTGTTGGAGAAAGTATTTTAAAATGTTAGATTTATAATTTTTCTTCCTTGTTGATCTTGTTGGTGAGGCCATAATAATGTTTGCAAGTTGTGAAGAATTTATTGATGGAATATGTCCCACAAAAGGTTGATCATTTTCTATGCTTGATATATTTGAACTTGTGCTTTTTTGAGATATTTTTTTGATTTGATGACATAAAAGGTTGTTCATTAACATGAAATGTTATTTGAGGAAAACTTGTTTTTGATCTTGGTATTATTTGACTTGTTTTCATAATTGGCACAAGAGGCTGTGAAATTGTTTGAGGGACACTTGGTTGCATTGGAACAAAGATTGATTAATAACTAGGTGGAGGTCCCCATTGATTTACGCCATTCTCTGGTTAAAAACCTTGATTTAAACCTTGATGGCATGGAAATTGATTTGAAATTTGATTTAATTGAGCATGATGTAGGAATTGGTTGAAATTTATTTCCTCTTGAACGTGATTGGATTGGGTTTGATTGAGCTTTTCGTATACTTCATCTAGTTGTGAACAAAGCATTGGTATCTTTGATCTCTTAATGAGATAATTAATGTTAATTTCACCCAAACTATCTTCTGGGCATTTACAGAGTATGGCCGTATCTTTTCTAGTCTTTTATGCAGCTTGGATTTGTTATTCCACAAACTTAATTTCTTCCCCCGATTCGACTATCAACTTTTTAATCAAGTGTGTATGAGATTGATGTGATTTATCATTTGATTTCATTAATGTCATTTATCTTGGTTCAACATTTATTTGGATCCCTTGTCTTGAAGGGTACATGATGTTTGGGTCAAAATTTGTGTTTGCAAAGATACACCTTGTCTTGGGTCAAAGTGTACTTGTGTGTACATGGATTGATAAGAACCTTGTTGCCTAATTGACATGATGACTTAAATGAAAAAATCAACTTAGGAGATATACAAATGAATTTTTTTTGGATATTTGGAATGATTATGCAAAATGAAAATATGTTTTTGGGATTTTGAAAGACTTTTGGAATGATATGAAAATGCAACTCAAGATGTGGAAAATGCAACTTAAGACGTGGAAAATGCAACTTGATTTTGGATTTTGAAGGTTTTTGAAAGCTTAGGTTATGCAAATTAGGATTTGGACTTTGGAATTTGGATTTTGAAAATGCAAATTACGCAAACTATATTTTTTTTGAATTTTGGACTTTTGACAAAATCCTTAGAAAATAAAAATCTAGGGGTATAACCTTAGGAAATTGAATAGGGATCTTGACTTGAAAGGATCAAAAGGAAAAATGTGTTTGGATAAAAAGAAACATGGTCAAATCCAACATGACAAAGATGGAGTTTCACAAAAGGACAAAAGGACAATTTTGATAAAATGTATATAGGGACTAAGTCAAGATCTTGTTTTCAACAACATAAGGAGGGTCTAAAATTTGGAATTTTGTGGGATTTTGAAAAAGCTTTTAAAGGTCCTAAATGAAATTATCAAATAGGTCTAAAATGATGACTAATGCCAAGGATTGAAATTGCAAATGAAAAGTGAGGGAAGATAATGCAAAACATGTAAGGCCTATGATATGGAAATGGATGCAAATGAGGACTACTTATGCAAAAAGATTACCCTAGGATTGCAACAAGGCTCCAAGGAAAATGTTTTGAAATTTAATGTTTGGAAAAGTCTATGAAAAGGTTTTTGAAATAATCTTGAATGTCTTGAAATGTTTTTGACAAGGTTTTGAATGTTTTGAAAAGGTGTTATGAGTGTTTTGAAAGTATTTAGAAATGTTTTAAATGTTTGAACACTCACACAAGACACATCAAGTAGAATGTTTTTTTTGTAAACAGTGAATCAAGAACACCACAACCTAAGCTTGAAGGGAAATTTTCACTGAATTCCCACTTGAACAAAATTTAGTTGTGCCTACTCATGGAAAACAACTTAGAAGCTTAGAGGCATGGGATCCCCCTTATAGTGCACTCACTTATTAGGCACACCAAGCTTTGAATTCCAAGGGTCATCACTTCCCAAGGAACCATTGTATCTACCAAGAGCCACAAAAAGTATGGGATGTCTTCACGAGCATGGGTGACCCCTTGCGTTAGTGAATAGAATTTTTTTGGCCACTAAAACAAATCTTTTAGTACAAGACATCTAGTGCAATAAGTGTGTGATAAACTCCCTCAAGAGGTCTCCTAGCCTTGAGAACCAAGGTGTTATGCACCGCAAGGGTATTGATGCAAAGCCTTGGTATCCTAGCAAATTTGGTGCACCTTACAAGTCATTGTTTATAAATTCAAACTCTCTACCCCTTCTCTGTTAGGAGTACCCCTCTACCAAGGCTCCACACCTTCAAGGTTTCAAAATCCAATCCCTAACTCATCCACTTAGCATCCCCATAACTCCACACTGAGTTAAATGCTGTCTCATGCTCCTACTCGGTTATTGTACCTACCTATACCCTATTTTTCATTACCACTTAAACTTGCCAATTTCCTTCTTAGGCCTTTGGATCCTTCCCCAAATTCAATTGAACCCAATTGACCCTTCTTAGACCAATCACAACGCTGATCAACACCACCACACTTAAAAGTTCAAATTGCCCCTATAGACAGGGTGTTCAACAGTCCATTTTGGCCACTGTATAGGTCTTCCACACTAAGTTTCTCAAAGAACCCCTAGGAATAGTCATATATCCCTAGTCTTAGTGCTAGGATAGTAATCCTTCCAAAGGGATTGGTTCTGGTTCTTCCCCAAATTCCCTGAAATCACGTATCTTCTTTAAAGGGTAGGAGGCCTAAATGGTAGCATCAATGAAGGAAATAAAATTTAGAATTGGTCACTGACCAATCTGGCTATAAGAGAATTTAGAGGGACTTCAAATAAGATTAATCCTTGATTCTTGGCTTCCCATTTGAAACCCATCAAAAGTTATGGGGTCTGCAATTTCTAATTAGCCCACACAATGAGTCACATAGAGATGCCTGGCTAGGGTTTTAGTTGAATCTCCTTGGAAACACCACCATTTAGTCTGAAACCACTTTTAAATGAAAATAGGTTCTCATATCTCTCATTTGAACCTAGAATCAATTTATGGTTGAATTGAGAGATATGTTTATTCAAAGTTGATAGCCCTAGTTTCTCTACAAACACGGCTTGTTATGATCTCTCTCTCGATTTCTCCCAGTTCACTTCACCTTAAATCCTCTGGTTGGATTAAAATGAAAGCTAGGGACTTTACCCAACTTAAAATATAGTCACACTTCAAAGATTGATTCATATATGCTCGGGCATGAACAAAAACCAATCAATTATCGTCAAAAACATAGTCTTTGTGTATAAACTTCTTTCTATTCCTTCCAAAACTTCTTAACTCTTTTGAAAATGATTGTTTTTCATCATTTTGTATGTTTTTTCCTCCATTCCAACCATTTTTGTGGTTGTCAAGGTTTTTTAACAACATTTCAAAATTTGATGGACATTTTACAATTTTTGCAACAAAAGTTGCTGGCAACATTTTGCAATATTTTAAAAAATGCAACAAAACTATCCCTAGGATCTACCCAAGGTGGATTTAGCATGCCTTGATGTTTAAAACATGAATCGAACCTCCCATTTCTACCCACCTAGTGTCCTATCAACCGTAGTGAACCATAGGATTTATAACCCATCCTAGGCCACCAGGTTTTACATCATTAGGACTTATTACAAAAATTTGGGATCTCATGATCCTCCTTGGTCATTGACCAATAAAATCTTCCCAAGATCAGCCTTGGAGGTCTTCTTGCCACCTCCTTTGTCTCTGTCTTTATCACGGGCTCTTGCACCAGGTACTAGAGGAGAGCTATCACCCAACCACACTATCAATTGGATTACTAGTCACAATCACACATTTATATAGCAGTTTGGATGGAGACCTCAATTTGGCCTTTTATCACTTGAGGTTGTCCCTTGGAATGTTTAATGTGAACACCTTGGTCCAAGGAAGGCCTCTCTAAAATAATTTCATAGATTTCTCTTCACCCAAGATCCGTGAAGGCGAGGGGAGAGGATACTGTAGATACCTAAAAATCCACTTGTTAACTAAAAATATTTTAATTGATAAAAGTCCTGATCACTTCATCATTTATTAATTAATTAATTTTTATTGTCATTATCCCTTCTCCTATTTTAATTAAAGACTTCTAATTAAAAAACTCTAGCCAAAAACATTTAAATCAAGTTTGAATGTTTATCCCTCTAATTTATTAAATATTTAATAAATAATGTCTCAAAATCCTTTAAATAAATAAATTATTTATTTATTCCCAAAAACCCTAGATATCTTCTAGAAAACCCTAAACCTATCCTCACTTTCCTAATCAGTCCCTAAACGTTCTTAAGACGTGTTTCCTAACCCTCTTAGCCTAAACCCTCATCCTTTGACTTTGGGTCAACCCCCTCATTAATGTGCCTTACATGCTTATTAATGGACCCTTACACCCTCATTAATAGCTCTTACAACCTCTTAATGAGAGACCTATGTCTCTTCTTCCACCTTGGTCCCCTAGCACACTTCCCTAGTGTTGCTCACACATGTGTGAGCAACCTTTCATCCTTATCCCTTTAACCCTAAGGTTTAACCCTTGGTCCTAAACCCCAAACCTTGGTCCTAAACCCTAACTTCCCTTCCTAACCCAAGCCCTTCATTAAATCCTATAAATAATCCTCTTTCCAAGAGATATTAGAACAAATTTCTCTTTCATATTAAGCATTTTTATCATGCCAATTTTCCTCTATATTATCATAGCATAAGCATAATTATTAGATTTCCTTTATCTTTCAAGCTTTTTAACTCATCTTAGCATAGATTAATGGATGAAATTAGTTCATTTTAAATATTTTCATATCATTTAAATCCATATCACACTTATCTTTTGGTTAAACTGAACTTTTCATACTCATCCTTAGCTTAAATCTGCATTTGGCTTCATTTGGACCCTCAGAATCCTAGGGGCAAATCAGGTTCACCATACCTAGTTTTGTGCCACTATGGGGTCTTTGTGGCTTCCAAATGATCCTAATCTTTTCTAAAAAAAATTAGGGACATGCTCATTGTGTTTCAAGAGCACACCCACACCCCTCCTATAAGAGCAAATCAAACGGTGACAGGGTGCTCCCGTTTAAGCTCTAGTCGAGGCGTCTCGTGAATAGGTTTTCTATATGTTAGGTATATGATGTTTCTTACTAATTTTTGACTATTTACACATGTTTTGAATAGTTTAGGTTTGCATTGATCACATTTTGGCACGCCTAGTGGGATCCCACCATGCTCTTTAAACTTCTTTTTAAGGGTTTTTTGATTAAAAAAACTCACTTTTTTGAGAATCCCGAGCATCTTTGGAGGTAGAGTCATAGGAAAAATCTTCCCTAGCATGAATTTCCATTTGGGAACCCCTATATTTTCATACTATGCTATGTATATTATCGTATGAGCTTTTGTAATTCTTTTTGACCCTTTTTCGCACCTTCTGGCACTGATTATCATATGGGAACCCCTATAATATCATATGAGACCTTTGTTGGAAAGTTGAATTCACTAAGAATATATGACTAGTTTTGTGTTATCATTATGGAAATAAAGTCATATGAAGTTTTGATGTTAGCACACTAACTTGGAAGGTCATAATACGACTAAGTATAGAAGACAAAGTAGACAGTGAAGCACCTTATGATTAGAGCATCAACGCATGTGTGTATGATTGATTTTTGGCATGCACCATTGGATATAAGATTTTGAGTATGTTGGTATGCTAAGTATAAGAATGCATGGTCAGATTTGATAGTATCGATAAGTTACATCAAGTCTAAGTGACACTAGCAGTCAAGCGATATAGCAGAACAGAGCATGCGACCGACAGATAGTTTTTTGTTTAGCATGTATCATTTTGTTTTGTAAATGATATGCACCTATTGTAATAGTGATGTAAACATGTTATTATCATTGTATGTAAACATGCTTGATCCAATTAATTTGGAAGCATTGTATGTGGTAGGTCTTAGGATGACACAGTATTTAGTTTTGGTTGCGCCCATTCTGCATGTATATACACGACATGCCTTTTTGTATTTAAGAGATATAAAGGATGGAAGATATATAGAAGAGAAGAAGTATGCGATTTTAGTCAATATGAGATAAATCTCTAAAAGAAGTTAGAGAAAGAACACACAAAAGGAACTGATTAGACAATAGTGTCAATGCAATAGTTAACCCTTCTAGATATAGTGTGTATCTGATAACCAGGAGGTTGTAGCCTTCTTCATTGAGTAGTGATCTCTAGAAGTGAGCCATCCACTCCTAACATGGTTTGTTCTATTTGACTCCTAACTGAGTCATTGTACTTAGCTTTATAAAGACTACTCCTAACAAGGCAAAGGAACATTAACAGGTTCATAAGACTAGTACAATTATAGAACACTGATTCATCCCCCACTCTCAGTGTTCCCATTCTTAACAATTGGTATAAGAGATTTGGTCCTCTAAGATAAGTTTAACCACTTGAGGAGATCATGGATACAACAAAAGTAAAACATCTAAAGAAAAATCTTGAAGTAGCTCTTGAAGATCTTGACAGATCTGAAAAAGAAATTGAAGAACTAAAATTGAAGGTCAGTGGTTCTCAAGTATTCATCAAGAAACTAAGAAAAGATTTGAAAGATTGTTTAACAAATGATTTGGGAAAAATGGTCAAAAAGATGAATGAAGAAAACACATCTTTGAAGGATCAGATTGAATATTTGAAAGAACAGTTGACTAATTGAAAGATAGCCTATGAAGAATGGATCAAAGAAAACAAATAGTTGGATGAACTCATGAAAGCAAACATGAAAATCTTGGAGTTAGAAAACATCAAGAAAAAGATGGAATTTGAGTTGACAGAAGCAAAGAATCATATTGAAAAATTGCACACAAGTAATGATCTATTAGATTCTTAGATATATGCACAAAGGATAAAAGGAGATTCCAATGGTATTGGATTCAATGAAGCACAAATTAAAATCAATACAATGCAAGACAGATTGAAAGCACTTGAAGAATCTACTAAAGCTAAAGAAGAACCACCTAAAGATGAGCACAATCTAGTAAACAAAACTTTTTATGCCTGTAACAAGCATGGACATATAGCAAGAGATTGTAAAGATGTAAGACCTTTCAATAGTTATTATTATTCATGCAATAAATTTGGCCATAGAGCTATGAATTGTAGATCAAATGAAGAAGTCATACACAACATAATCAGATAAATCAACCACAACAAAATTCTAGAATTCCTCAGAATATCACATGATAGATATACAATTACAATGGTCACACATCCAGACAATGCAGTATGGTAACTCACATCAATGCGCCTAGGAATACAAGACCTCCAGTCATTTGTCACTCTTGTAACAAGGTTGGAAACATCTCAAAGTTTTGCAGATCACAAGCAAAAAGACAAGAAAGACCTGATAAGTCTCAAGGATTGATATTAGATGAATCTAGAGAAGTCAAGTTTATGAAATCTACAGAAGATGCGAGCAAGATCTAGATGGAAGTAAAGAAAGATAATGTTAGTGACAAAGTAGTAGATGCATCCATAGTGGACACACCTTCTAATTCTAGATAAATGACCCTCATGGTCATAAGGGGAGCTAGATAAGCTCTAGACCCCTGCGTGACTGGTATACTCACCCTCAAAGTATGCGCCTTTGGTTTTAGTTATTTGGCTGTTAGTTGATGTAGTATGCAAGATCACACAGCCTAATTGACAATAAGAAATAAGATTGGAATTCACTATTGCAACCCATGTTAACGCGACAAACATTAATTGTAGAAAATTTGATTTATAAGTCACCGGGGAGATCTATTATCTTCACTTTTGCATTCGAGATCAAGCCCTTGGAGAGCACAAGAGATCAAAGCAGTAATTTTTGAAAGATTGAAGTCATTTCATTAGCAAAAAGGAGTTTAAATTATTGGCCAAACCCTATCTCTCAGATGTGTCATTTCAGAAAACCCTTTGGAACCCTATTTAAGCATTGAAGAAAGTAAGTAATGGCAACTCCAGTAGTCTTTGATGTCACAGAAAGGAAGAGATATGTATTAAAAAAGCATCCATTTAATTTAGTGTTAGATGATTTAGAAGGTGCATTTTCTAGAACTCCGATGGGAGTTATGCATGTTGAAGATATTCACACTTACATCTATTTTAAGAAGGATCCTGTAGGATTAGACAGGATAAGGTCACACATGGAATCAATGGTTAATCCATACTTCACATTCAAGGATGAATTCACACACTTAACAAATAACCCTATTATAGAGTATGTGACTGTGTATGAATTCTATGAGTCAAAATGGATTAAGATCTTACTTAGTATGATTCATGATGATTTTTTTTAGATTGGAGAAGTCCTTGTATGCATAACAACTGATCTCATTCATGAGATGATCAGAATTTCTAAAACTAACGCCATTCTACCAACAAGTAAAGATGTCAAAAAATAGGTTGAGAAGGCATGTAAGTCTAGGAGTGATAAGCGTGGCATGAATATTGAGCCCATAGAATAAAAATACATTAAACTCATGGCTATGATCCTAGGATACAAGTTCTAGCATACAAATAGAGTGAAAAATGTATCTGTAGCTACAATTATGGTGGCTATTGATGAACTACAACTGATTGAATACCTAAATGACTTTAAGATTAGTGATTAAAGATCACCGAGTTCTGAAATGATATGTAAGATAATTAAATTAGTCATTATGTTGTCATTGATGTCAACTAGTTTGACAGTACTTATCATGTTAGTTATAAACATCTAAACATCTGTAAAGGGGAGAGAAGAGATGAAGAACTAAGATATCTACATAGAGAAAGATGGATATGACAAATGAGGATAAGGAATACTTTGGGTAAGTTATTGACAAGTCTATGACTTCATATTGTTGACTTGATTATGTTGCATTAGTCTATTATGAAGGAGGAAGCAAAATGTACAAGGCAATGTGGTCGGTAAATGAAGCACTTCAGTATACACCAAGCTAGTGTAGTGTATATCGAGCGATAGTATTAACCGAGCTTGTGTTTGCCGATGCATTTCTTTGTTAACCGAGTATGGGTGAAAGTATTAAATGCTGAAGTTTAGCCGATAAAAATTGATGAGCTAGAAATTTTTATGATTTCAATATTGAGCATAAAGTTTTTTATAAGATCCATAGTTGATAAAATTCAGAGAAGATCTAAAGGATGGAATTGAAATGTGTTACTGACACAACCGCCGATGAAGGTTTAAGAGGCAAAATCTATGAAGGAGATTAAGTGGAAAAATCTGATGGTTGATATGAAAATGGTTTATTTGTTTATATAAGAGATATGAGTTTCATTATTGAAACATGCCAAAAGAAAGAAGACTATAGAGATTTCACATGAATACAGTTTCATGCATGCCTGATCAGACTAGTTGAAGGAGAACCGAACTACAAAATAGTACCGAGTGTTAGAGAGCTATTATCGAGTGAAAGTAAGTTAAGGAAGTAAATTGATATATTGATAAGAGGATTTGTATGGGCTTAGAATAGATCTTAAAATTTGCAAGTTAAGTTGTATTGTAATCAGATCAACTACTATTTCAGTTTAACCATTGATACAAAAAAATCTCTTAACCGAGTAGACTTAATCATCTTATGTTATGCCCCCATGTCATTCAATGAATATACATTGTTATCCTATCGACCCCATAGTGAATGCTGGTTGAATGATAACTATTAGTCTTAAATCCTCTAACAAGATCACACCTAACAATGTGTTTGTAACCTTTAATAGGGTTGGCTCTTCACCGAGCTCACTTCAGAAGAGTGAAAATTATTTTGGGTTACCAGTCCCAGGTGGTTTTTCCCTTAACAAGGTTTCCACGTTAAATCATTGTGCTATGTGTTTATGTGATGATTTCTTTATTGTCATACTTTACATATTGCATATTTGATTTGGTTGGTAATCACTGTGAGTTAATTAACTGGTAATTGGTAAAGGCATAGATAGTTTAAGAGTTTATGTTATCAAGCTGCAAAATTTTTTGAAATTGTTTTGAAAGTTACATCTTAAGATTTGGGACTGTAAGATAACTAATCTAACTGATTCTTCCCCCCTCTCAATTATTCTAATAATTGGTATTAGAGAATTGGTTGCTTGGAACAAAGTTTTAAGGACTTCAGTAGAAAGATCACAAGATGTATAAGAGGGAGGTGCCGAAGTTGAACAAGGAAACTTTACTATATGACAAAGTTGAATGAAATCATATATCCATAATCAGAGATTCTACCTTACATCTACTTGAAAATGACTACTTACAACTGACAACTAGACTATTGACTCTTGATCAACTGAAAGATCGACATGAACACAACATTACTATGATAGATTGCTACTACTCTATTTGATGCTGAGTTCGAGGATGTCAAAGATTACATTACTGTAAAGGAAATGTGGGATAAACTTGCTCAAGTCTATGGTGGTGATGTTAATGTCAAGAGAGCCAAAGCTAAAAGCCTAAGAGGCAAGTTTGATGATATGAAAATGAAGGACGGAGAAAAGATAGTACAATATACAAACTGAATAAAGGAAGTAGTCAATGCTATTAGATGATCCGGTGGTATCATTGATGAAGATATAGTGGTAAGTAAAGTTCTAAGAACCTTGCTGCCTACTTATGCAATTAGAATATTTGCTATACATGAAATGAGGTCTGGACCTAGAAATACTCTTACTCTTGATAGTCTGATTGGTAAGCTAACAACTTTTGATTTGAACAATTTTGATAATAGTGTTGTACCATCTATTGAGTCTACTTTCATGTCTTCTCTGAAGATCGACAAGTCTAGTAGTAGACATAATATAAAGTATGATAGTGATAGTAATACTGATGATGAGCTTGATAAAATTGAAGCTCTTATGGTCTAGAGATTACCTAAAGGTAAAGCTAGATATAAGGGTAAATTACCTTTAGCATTTTTTAATTGTAAATAAGTTGGTGATATTGCTGCTAGATGCCCGAACAGGAAAGAAGAAGATAGAAACAAAGATCAATTTAGTGAAGGAAGCTATGGAAGGAGAAACAACAAAAGTTACTGACACTACAATAGAGACAACCAAGATCATAGAGATAAGGGAAAAAAGGTATGTTACATTGCTGAAGAGAATGATACTGATACCGACACAGATGATGATGTTGAAGTAGTATTTGTTGCGATGAAGGATGATTCTGAGGAAGAAGAAATGTATGTAGAAACAATAATCATTTCTAAAGTTAGTAAAAATGATACTTGGATCATTGATAGTGGATGTACACATCACATGACTGGTGATGAAGAAAATTTTGATCATCTTGAGCATTATAATGGAGGATCAGTAAGAATGGGTAATGATACACCATGTATGGTTAGAGGAAAATGATCCTTATTGATAAATGATAAAATCAAATGTGAAAATGCTTATTGGGTAAAAGGACTGAATTAAAATTTGCTAAGTGTGGCACAAATTAACAACTTAGGTCACTGAGTAGCTTTTGAAAGCAAGAAGGTAAAGATATTTGATGAAAGTGGAAAGCTTGTTAGAACAAGAGGACAATCTAAAGGTAACTTATTTTATCTTGACAATGCTGAGACTTCTTGTTTACTGATGAAAAATGAGGATGCATGGTTATGGAATAAAAGGTTATGTCATGTAAATTTTGATAACACGATTAAGCTCAGTAGAAAGAAAAAGGTTAGAGGTTTTCCTAGCCTAACAAAGCCTGATCATGTTATGTGTCATGAATGTCAAAAGGGGAAAATGACAAAATCTAGTTTTAAGAGTAAAGACTATTCAACAAAAAGAATCTTGTAGTTCACACTGACCTATGTGGTCCCATGAGAACTCAGAGCTACTATGGAGATAGATATTTTATTCTGTTTATTGATGATTACACTAGATTGATGACTGTAATGTTTTTAAAAGAGAAATCTAAGGCATTTAAAATGTTTAAATGTTACAAATAAAAAGTAGAAAAAGAAACCAGGAAAGAACTAAAATGTTTGAGGTTTGATAAAAGTGGTGAGTTTATTTCAGATGAATTCACTAACTATTGTAATGAGCATGGCATAAAAAGATAGGTTTCTGCACCAAGAACACCACAATAGAAAGGGATTTCTAAAAGGAGAAACAAATCAATTATTGATTGCATAAGGACATTGATGTTAGAAAAGAATGCTACACAATTATACTAGAGAGAAGCAGTTAGCACATCTATATATATTTTGAATAGAGTACAATTGAAGAAAGACACAAACAAAATACCCTACGAGTTATGGTTTGGTTACACACCGAGTGTAAGTTACTTTAGAATTTTTGGTAGAAAATGTTTTATTCTAAAAGATGATAGGAGCATCTAAAGGGGATGAGGGAATATTTCTTGGATAGTCTACTAAAAGCAAAGCTTACAAGTGTCTGAATAAGGTTACTAATAAGATGATTGAAAGTGCTAATTTCAGAGTTGATGAATTTGATGATAAAAATGATGAAGAAAGAAATAAGAAGCTAGAAGACTATGGTAGATTCACTTATGTTGAGCATCTAGAGTACCTATTGAAGCCACAGGCTGAGTTGATTGAGCATCAGGAAAATAACAGCAAGGAACATCAAAGGGAAACCAAGGAATTGGAAGAAACTACTGAGCAAGGAAATGAACCTGAATAGAATGAAGAACAAAGGAAAGATCAAGTGCTGGAAAGATTTGTTAGAAGACATCATCCTGAGAACCAAATCATTGGAGACAAGCAAGCTGGCATGCTGACAAGAAGTAAGTTAAGACAAAACACATGCTTAGTTTGTGAGATTGAACCAAAGAATGTTAAGGTTGCACTTGAGAATGATGAATGGATAAATGCAATGAATGAAGAAATATAACAAATTGAGAAAAACAAGACATGGACCTTAGTACCTAGACCAAAAGATAAGAATGTTATCAATACTAAATGGATTTTTAGAAATAAGCTAAATGAGAATGGAGAGGTTATAAGAAACAAAGCTAGACTTGTTTGCAAGGGATATGCATAGGAAGAAGGTATTGATTATGGTGAAACTTTTGCACATGTTGCTAGATTGGAAGGAGTCCGCATGTTACTTGCATATGCTGCACATAAGAAATTTAAAGTCTATCAAATGGATGTTAATTTTGCTTTTCTAAATGGAATACTAGAAGAGGAGGTCTACATAGAACAACCAGAAGGGTTTGTTGATCCAAATCAGAAAGACATGGTATGTAGACTACACAAAGCTTTATATGGTTTAAAGAAAGCATCAAGAGCATGGTATGAAAGGTTGCATACTTATCTTTTAAGTATTGGTTTTGTAAGAACTAGTGAAAACAACAATTTGTATATGAAAGGAGGATCTGATGATACTATTTTGATTGCTGAGATATTTTTGGATGATATAATCTTTGGAGGACAAGATCATATTTGTAAATCATTTGCTGATGAGATGAGAGAAGAATTTGAAATGTCTATGTTTGGAGAGATTAAATTCTGTCTAGGCTTGCAGGTTATTCAGCAAAATGATGGAATTTTCATCACACAATCAAAGTACATGAATGAAGTATTGAGAACATTTGGCATGGAAGATGCTAAACCAGTTGGAGCACCGATGGTCACAGGTTGCAAACTAACTAAAGATGATGAATCTACAAAGGTAAACTAGACATTGTACCGATCTATGATTGGTAAACTAATGTATGCAGTACATAGTAAACTAGATATTGCACATACAGTGGGGATTGTTGCTATATTTTATGCCAATCCAAAGGATTTATGTGTGATTGCAGTGAAAAGAATCTTGAGATACCTAAAGAAAATAGAGGAATATGGCTTATGGTATCCTCAGGAAGGAAAATTTGAACAAAGAGTCTACATCGACATAGATTGGGCTGGAAATATACATGATAGAAAGAGCACAACCGGAGGAGCATTTTTCTTTGGTGAAAGACTTGATACTTGGACAAGTAAGAAACAACCTTGTATTTCTTAGTCTACTACTGAAGCATAGTATATTTTTGTTGCTACAAACTATTCAAACATTGCTTATATCAAACAAGTGTTGGAAGGGATGAATGAGGTAATCAAGGAGCCAATGATTATATATTGTGACAACACTAGTGCAATAAATATTTCTAAGAATCTTGTAATGCATTCAAAGACAAAGCATATTTCTATTAAGTATCACTACTTAAGAGAAAAAGTACAGGAGAAGCAAGTCAAACTGGAATATGTTACATCAAAGGAGCAACTTGTTGATATTTTTACCAAGCCTCTACCGAAGGACACTTTTGAATACTTGAGGACTAGACTTGGGGTCCATCCCCTATCTACCGGTCACTAATGTGATCTAGAGGTTGCATTAGGATAATCTTATCAGAAGATCATTTATGTTGATACAATATAGCTCACACTTTGGATTATGTCTAAGGTTGTGAAAGATTTGAGGAACTAGAACAAAGAATTGGCATATTAGTATAACGAGATACATTGTCCACATTGAACAACAGAGAGTCACTTGGCTATTACAGAGCTGTATGTTTTATGTTTTTATTTGGCATTATTGTCAAAGGGAGAGATGAACAATATGATAAACAAAGAGATCACATCTATCTAAGGGAGAGATAATCTGAGAAAGTTAGGGAGAGTTTTGAATATTTGTTGTTGAGAATAGAAGGAAACTAAGAGCTAAAAAGATCAAATATGTAGAGGAAAGTCTGCACTTGTAATGCTGTCGTGTAACGTAGTGATTAAACATATTAAATATCAAGCTAGGGAGAGCTTACTGAGCTACAATATTTACTTACATAGTTGTAGAATACATGTTTGGTATTTGTATGACATATTTCATATTGCTTGTGTTTCCATCAATGCCAAAGGGAGATATGCTAAACTACAACTGATTGAATACTTGAATGACTTGAAGATCAGTACTGATTAAAGATTACCGAGTACTGAAATGATATGTAAGATAATTAAATTAGTCATCATGTTGTCATTGATGTCAACTAGGTTGACAATACTTATCATGTTAGTTACAAACATCTAAACATCTGTAAAGGGCAGAGAAGAGATGAAGAACTGAGATATCTACATAGAGAAAGATGGATATGACAAATGAGGATAAGGAATACTTTGGGTAACTTATTGATGAGTCTATGGCTTCATATTGTTGAATTGATTATGTTGCATTAATCTATTATGAAGGAGGAAGAAAAATGTACAAGGCAATGTGGTCGGTAAATGAAGCACTTTAGTATACACCGAGCCAATGTAGTGTATACCGAGTGACAATATTAACCGAGCTTGTGTTCGCCAACACATTTCTTTGTTAACTGAGTATGGATGAAAGTATTAAATCCTTAAGTTTAGCTGACATAAATTGATGAGCTAGAAATTGTTATGATTTCAAGATTGAGGATAAAGTTTATTATAAAATCCACGATTGACAAAATTTGGAGAATATCTAAAGGATGGAATTGAAATTTTTTACTAACACAACTGCTGAGGAAGGTTTAAGAGGAAAAATCTATGAAGGAGATTAAGTGGCAAAATATGATAGTTGATATGAAAATGGTTTATCTATCTATATAAGAGATATGAGTTTAATTATTGAAACATGCCGAAAGAAAGAAGACTGCAGAGATTTCACGTGAATATATTTTCATGCATGCCTGATCAGAGTGGTTAAAGGAGAACTAAACTACAGAACAATACCAAGCGTCAGAGAGCTATTACCGAGTGAAAGTAAGTTGAGGAAGTAAATTGATATATTGATCAGAGGATTTGTATGGGCTTAGAATAGATCTGAAGATTTGCAAGTTAAGTTGTATTGTAATCAGATCAACTACTATTTTAGTTTAACCATTGATACAGAAAAATCTCTTAACTGAGTGGACTTAACCATCTTATGTTATGCCCCTATGTCATTTAATGAATGTACATTGTTATCCTATTGACCCCATAGTGAATGCTAGTTGAATGATAACTTTTAGTCTTAAATCCTCTGACAAGGTCACACCTAATAGTGTGTTTGTAACCTTTAACAGGGTTGGCTCTTCACCGAACTCACTTCTGAAGAGTGAAAATTATTTTGGGTTACCAGTCCCAGGTGGTTTTTTCCTTAACAGGGTTTCCACATTAAATCATTGTGTTGTGTGTTTTTGTGATGATTGCTTTATTGTCATACTTTACATACTACATATTTGATTTGGTCGGTAGTCACTATGAGTTAATTAATTGGTAATTGGTAAAGGCACAGAAAGTTTAAGATTTTATGTTACCGAGCTGCAGAATTTGTTGAAATTGTTTTGAAAGTTACATCTTAAGATTTGGGACTGTAGGATATATGATCTAACTGATTCACCCCCCCTCTCAGTTATTCTAATAGCTATAAGGATAGTGAAAGAAAATGGAGAGTTTAACCTCTGTGATATTATGCACGCACAATTGTTAGACAACATAAGAGCCATAAAACATGATAAAAGAAAAATATTCAGATTTGGTTCGTTGATTATATACATGTAGTTTCATATAGTTGGAAAAGTTTCTGATCTCTATCTTGATAAGAGCATACCTACCTTGCCTCAAATTTCATTTAAGGAAACATCAGAGAGCACTCTAAAGGATTATATGGAACTATAAATCAAGACATTCAAAATCAAGATGCAAAGAAGGTACATGATTCTTGAGAAGATAGTGGAGAAATACAAGGACAATATATGCTTCATGGTGGAAATAGACACTACATGCATGGAAGCATTTGATCCTAGGACAAAGTAGATTCATCCACTTGGATGTGAAGTTGATGATCACATTTTGGAAGGTTATACACAAGTCCTCCTATTAGCACATAAGGATCTCAATGAACCTAGATGGGGTACTTATGAAGAGAAGAGAAGACAAGTTGATTATGTCTTGTACAGTGCTGTGACAAAGAGAAAAACATCTAGAATTACCTCAGACATTCTGAAAATTCATGGTGTTACCCAAGCAAACTTATACAAAGCATGGGAAGCCAAGATTTCTATGCAACTTGAGAGAAAACCCTCATCTGAAGTCAAAATAGAAAAAATTGATGATCCAGAGGAGAAGAAGAGTAAGACTAATGTTAACACCTCAGTGCCCACAACTACAGTTGATCTAGAGTCCACTCCACGTCTTTAGCCAAGCAAGGTGTATAGAAGGAAGAAGCAGTCCGACGCAAGCCACCCATCCTCAAGGAAAACCAGAAGCAAAGGAAAGAACACTCAAGCACCTCCTGAGGTAGGATTTAGACCGAATTTAGAAGTCTTGAGAACTAGAGTTGTTGATGAAGGAAGGATAGATCAGATTGCAAAATTCTATGAAAAATATCATGAGATTGACAAGTCAAAAATTCATTCTATGATTATCAAGCATATGATTAAGTTCAAAAAGTCAGTTTTGGAACTTAAGATAGTCATTCCTGATCATGTATGGAATATAATTGATTCTTTGAAAAGAAAAGCTATAGAGGAGGATATGAGAATAAGAGAAAAGACATTGGATGAAAACCTCCCTGTTTGTTCATTAGAAGAAAAAATATTACTGTTAGATTTGGCAAAGCCACATCTAAGAATGAAAAATCAGAACTCTGCAGATAATGAACAAAGATTATGAGTTGATTGTGAAGGAAACATAGAAAGCATTTGAAAAAGTGTTTTTGGATAGACACATGTACCCTCCTACTGTGCCTACAACCCAAGTTACCTCTAAGAAAGTAAAAGAATCTCAAATCCCTAATGAGCCTATGACAGGTCCACATGATTCTATGCCCAAGGCTAAAACAAAGGATGAAACCATTATGATTGATGATGTTGAAATCACCATGGCAGAGACAGATAATGATCTGGATAAGTTTGAAGAAACTTTTGTGAATATTGAAAAAGTTGAGATCCTATGTGGTGAAGAATCACCTATGCAACAAGAAGAAGTCAAAATTGAATATTTAATAGGACAAGACATTAAGAAGGAAGATGAACCTAAAGAAGAGCCTTCTATTGAGATCCCAGTGAAGGTAAATAGTGAAATTATGGATGTAATTCAAAGCACACTTCTTACTCATAAGTCATCCATATTATTATTGTCAAGTTTGACCCCTGATACAACAAGATTAGACTCATGGGGAGAAGAAGATCTGATGAAGATACGTGTATTGGCTATGGAGAAAGCCAAAGAAAAACAAGTAATGAGGAATCCTTTATTTGTGGAATCAGTTAGCATACTAAATAATTTACTACCTGAGGATATGAAATTGGTCAATGTTCACTTAGTAGATGATGTTAGCAACATTTTGTCAAGCTTCAAAGTAAACTTTTCAAGTCTATAAGCCTCAACATAAAAAATTGCTGAAGAGAAATACAACAAGAAAAGGCTAAATGATTTGATAGGCAATTTCTCACTTGATCTAAATTATCTTAAGATTGGTCAAAAAATGCTAAAAGAGTTAGCAACAAATGGAAGAAAAATAATAGTTGATTGCATGAACAAGGATAAACTGACCTCAGACCACTCTAAAAATATCCAAGAAGAAGAATCTCTAATGAAAGCAGTAAGAAAATGAGTTGAAGATCCCTCCCAAGACATAAACATGTGCAATATTGTTTATCAAGGATAGATAGACAAAATAGAAAAGGTAGAAAAAGAGATTGCAATGATAAGGGCTAGACAAGCACAACTAAGAAATGCACTAGCGCCCTCAATAGATGTACTAAATCAGAACATCAAGCATATTGATGCTACAATTGTAACATATGATCAAGGTCCCTTCATAGATTTAGAAAAGATGGAGAAGCTCACATATGCATTATGCGCCCATCTTCAGACAGTTGATGCACTGAAGGTATTTTAGTAGCAAGAAATAAAAAACCTTCAAATTGCATATCCTAATGTATATACTATGTAAACATTAGAGTTTCAATTTTTTGCACCTTTGTCATTAATGTCAAAGTGGGAGTAGTATATATGGTATAAAGGAGATAGAATAGTATATGATGTACAGTATGTAGAAAAGGATAAGATTATGTGATATCAAGTTTTTTGTGTAAGTTTAGTAGCTTTTCCATATTCCTTTGTTGCCATTAATGAAAAAGGGGGAGATTGTTGGCAACTTGACTTCACTAAGAATATATGACTATTTTTGTGTTTCCATTATGGAAACAAAGTCATATGAATTTTTTATGTCAGCGCACTAACTTGGAAGGTCATAATATGACTAAGTATAGAAGAAAGAGCAGATAGTGAAGTACTTGATGATCAGAGCATCGGTGCACATGTGTATGATCAATTTTTGGCATGTGCCCTTGGATATATTCTTTTGAGTATGCTGGTATGCTAAGTCTAAGAATGCATGGTCAGATTTGATAGTATCGATAAGTTACAACAAGTCTAAGTGACACTGGTAGTCAAGCAGCAAAGTAGAATAGAGCATGCAGCCGACAGATAGTTTTTTGGTTAGCATGTATCATTTTGTTTTGTAAAGGCTATGCACCTATTGTAATAGTCATGTAAACATGTTATTATCATTGTATGTAAACATGCTTGACCTAATTAATTTGGAAGCATTGTATATGGTAGGTCTTAGGCTGACACAATATTTAGTTTTGGTTGCACCCATTTTGCATGTATATATATGACATGCACTGTTGTGTTTAAGAGATATAGAGGATGGAAGATATATAAAAGAGAAGAAGTATGTGATTTCAGTTAGTATGAGATAAATCTCTAAAATAATTTAGAGCAACAACGCACAAAAGGAACTAATCAAACAATAGTGTCAAAGCGGCAGTTCACCCTTCCAAATATAGTGTGTATTTGGTAACCAGGAGGTTGTAGCCTTCTTCATTGAGCAGTGAGCTTTGGTAGTGATCCATCCATGCCTAACAGGGTTTTTTCTATCAGAATCCTAACCAAGTGATTATACTTAGCTTTGTAAAGACTACTCCTAACAGGGCAAAGGAACATTAACAAGTTCATAAGACTAGTACAATTATTCGTGGGTGCTAATTCCCACTGAGGTTTTCCTCTGGCCAAGGTTTCCCCATAAACATATTTTTTGTTATGTGTTATTGTTGATTGTTTCATTTTCTTTACTATTCATTTCATATTTATGTAATTGGGCCAAGTTTCAAGAATCATAAAAACATTAATTATAGAACATTGATTCACCCCCCCTCTCAATGTTCCCATTATTAAAAACCTTATAGGAACTCATACAATATTGAGCCACAAAAAAACCTATCCAAAATTTTTGTATGGGAAACAAAGGGCATGTGTGAAGCCCTAATCTTGGGCTTTGTTGGGTTTTAGGGTTCATTTTGGCCTCCTAGTGCATCTAGGCTTCAAATTTGTAGTCTCTAACTTATTTTTTTGTAGGTACTCCTTGGAAGGAAATCTGATCACCAAATCATCGAGTTCCTAAGACCTGTTAAATCTTTTGTATGTTTTGGAACATAATAATTTTCCATTCAAAGCTTAAAAGAACCTTTCATTCAATCTTGAGTGCTTAAAATGAACTAATCTGCATATCATTCCTAAATGGTTAAAAAACAATCCTAATCAATCCTAAAGTGATCAAAATCACTCATCATAATTTTTTTGGTTAAAATGAACTTCACTTACAAATCTTGAGTGTTTTAAAGGTTTTATGCAATCTAGGAACTAAGAACAAATCTCATTTGGGCTTAAAATGAACTTTCACTCAATCTTGAATGCCTAAAAAAGCAAGAATCTGTATATCTTTCCTAAATGGTCAAAACCCAATCCTAATCAATCCTAAAGTGAAAAAATTCAGCCTTAACACTTTAATTTGGGTTTAAAATGAACCTTAGCTAAGAAATTTGAATGTTTAAAGGGTTTTTTATTCAAATCTCAAAGTGTAAATTGATGAACTACAACTGATTGAGAACCTGATTGAAGAACTTCAAGTGATTAGAGATCACTGAGCATAGAATTATTATGTAAGATAATTGAATCAGTTTTATGTTGTCAACTAGTTTTGACAGTACTTATCATGGAGTTGAAAACATCTAACACATCTATAGAAGAGAAGAGAAAGATGAAGAACTGAGATATCTAAATTGAGGAAGATGGTTATGACAGATGGAGATAAGGAATACTCTTGGTAACTTATTGATGAGTCTATGACTTCATATTGTTGACTTGATTATGTTATGTTAATCTTTTATGAAGTTGGGAGAAAATTGTTACAAAGCAGTGTTGTCAGTTAATGAAGCATTCCAGTATACACCGAGCAGTGTAGTGTATACCGAGCATCGTATAAACTGAGCTTGTGTTCACCGATGCATTTCTTTGTTAACCAGATAATGAACAAAAGAACTAAATGATTTGTTTAGCTGACAGAAGTTGATGAGCTATAAAGTGTATGATCATAGAGTGAAAGATAAAGTTTGTTATAAGATCAACGACTAGCAAAATTCAAGGAAGATCTAATGGACAAATTTGAAACGTGTTACTGACACATCAGTCGAGGAAGGTTTAAGCAAAAAAACCAAGGAAGGAGATTAAGCAAAAAAATCTGATGGATGAAAAGAAAATGGTTTACTTGTCTATTTAAGAGACTAGGGTTTCATTATAAAACTTAAGCCAGAAGAAGGAGACTGTAGAGATATCACCTGAACAAGCTTCATGCATGCCTGATCAGACTAGTTAAGGAGAACCAGACTGCAGAGATTACCGAGCATTAGAAAGCTATTATCGAGAGATAGTAAGTTACTGAATATTGATTGAAATAGAATTGATATATTGATCAGAGGATTTGACTGAGCTTAACGTAGATATGATAATCTACAATTGAAGTTGTGTTGTAATTAGATCAACTGCTATAATAGTTTAACCATTTTAATAAGATAAATCTCTTAACTGAGTGGACTTGAAAGTCTTGTAATGTCATTCATAGAATGCACATTTTTTATCTTGTCAACCCCATAGTGAATGCTGGTTGGATGATAAGGGTTAGTGTTAAATCCTCTAACAAGGTCACACCTTATAGTGTGTTTTGTAACCTTTAATAGGGTTGGGTCTTCACCAACCTCACTTCAAAAGAGTGAACAATTTTTGGCTTGCCAGTCCCAGGTGGTTTTTCCCTTTATAGGGTTTCCATGTTAAATCTCTTGTGTTATGTGTTGACTATGATGATTGTTGGATATCATACTTTACATGTTGCATATTAGATTTGATCGGTAGTTACTATATGTTATTGACTAGTAATCGGTAAAAGCACAGAAAGTTTACTATAATATGTTGCCAAGCTACATAAATGTTTTTAAATTGTTTTTGGATATACATTTTGTATTTGGGACAATGGATAACTGATTCACCCCCCTCTCAGTTATTCAAACACAAATCTAGGAAAAAGTTTCAAACTTTTGAACTAAAAACCCTAAACACAAAATCTTGAATGACCCTAAAAGATGAATCTAAACAATATCAAATCATTTCATTTGATTCATAAAAAAAATTCAATCTTGGGTGTACAAGGAGAAAAACAAAGCACTTTCATTTCAAAAGCAAAGTTCAATTTGAGATCCTAAAGGAAAATTCAATCTTGAATGAAAAAGGATAAACCACTTTTAAATCTTATCAAAAAAGCTTTTCTATTTTCAAAGAATGAAAATCCTTGTTAAATCTAAGTGACACAAAACAAACTGGACTAGGACAAGTTCATTTGTTTTACTTATAGCAAGGCCTGTCTAGAGAGAAAAGTACTTCCTCTTTGAAGAAGGACCTCAAACTGGTACTTCCCTGATCGATATAGAAATAAAGCATTGAGAAAACTCTCACTTCATGCCCTCAAGCTTGGGTGATGCATGTTGATGGTAGCCTCAGGTAGGTGAATATACCTACTATTTTGGCATCGTCAACTAGGCTCTTAAGTAAGTCACATGCATAAAAATTGATTGGGAGGATGCCATGGATCAAATCAGATACCTGTTAATCAGAGGCTTCCCAATCTACTCCTGAAGGTATCAAAATCTTTGTGCAAGGACCGATCCAAGTGGTTTCCTGGATCACCTTAAGATTACTCACCATTTGTATTCCTTTTTGGGATACCAAGCTATGAGAAAAGGTTTTTATAATAGCCTATCATTAGGTAGTTCATGTTTGATGTGTTTTCAAAGTTTCAGACTCAGTGAAAAACATCTATTGAACATACACAAATGAAGAGTTCTACACACAAAACCTTTGACATATCAATCCAAATCCTTTAAAATCTAGAAGTCATCCAAGATTTCAAAATCTTTCCATCCTAGTCATCCTAACCATGGTCTTCCTATCATCCATTATCTTTTATTTCCAGCATTGTCCTCCTTTCCTCCCCATATCCTAGGCTAACAACATCATCTTGGTCATCCCCCATCCCCCTTTCATCTTTTTCTAGAGTAATTCTTTCCTCCTATCCCAAGCTTAATTCAAATCCTAGTCTGAGCTTCTTGGTCATCCTAATCTAAGCCTTAGTCTTCCAAATCCATCTTCATCCTTCATCCCTATCCAACTCCTTTTCAAGTCAACATGTCTCAAATCTATTATGATGAGTTTGGTTGTCATTTCTTTTCTCCCACTCCATCCTATTCCAATGATGATGATGGTCTTGTTGATCATGATGAATACATTGAAAACCTTAGAAATCTTGCTCCAAACACCTTTCCAAATCCAATCATTCCACCAACCTACCCCATCATTTCCCCATACATGTCCATTAGTACTCCTTATCATACCTTCAACAAGGGAAATCCTTTATCCACACCTTCTTCCTATGATGTACCTACATATCCCCTGCATACATCCTTACTACCTCTATCTTCTCCCATAGTCATATCCCAAATAACACCTTTCTACAATGAACCTATACGCTACATCCCTTATCCTCATCCATCATCTCCTTATCCTCCAACCCATTTTCAAATCCAAGATCCTAGTCTTCCAATATATTTCCCTTATCCCCCATGCTATCTCAATCCACCATCTACTATATCATATCTCTCTACTCCATCCACTATATCCCATCTCTTTTCTCTATCCCCTCCATCCTATCTCAATGCATCATCTCCCATTCCTACCTACATTTCCACAAATCCCCTTCCACAAGAAGAATGCATCCCTCAATATTCTTCATATCCCATATCTCAATCCATCACCCCCATCCCATAAGTTATTCAATCAAGTTGACAAGCTTCCTCTATTCCTACCTATGTGAAATATCTATCCATTCCATCCTCCAACCCTTCTACATAGTCATACCATCAACTAAACTTACAATCCACTATCCCACCCTCATGTGATAGCTCTCCATCTTCTACAAACTCCAATCCTTCACCTCAATCTCCATCAAAAAAGTCTCCAAGAAGTTTCCAAAGAAAACTTTAAAAAAACCCCTCTACTAATGTTGATGATCCATGTCATCTCACTCCCTCATGTGGAGCCTCCCATAATAATCCCCATCCCCATCCACATCCTACATCCATTATTCCACCTCTATCACCTCCACCTATTATCCTTCTTCTCTATATCTCATCTATTGATCCTCTTCCATATTTGCAGACTCCATCTGATCCCCATCCACATCTCCTCCTCCTAGAATTATCCAAACCACATCCAATGAGCCTCATGAGTCCATCCTTCTTCCCTCCATCACAATTATAGAATCTACCATCCATAAATCCCCCATCACTCTATCTACACCAATCCTATCAAGTCAAGATCTTGTCCAAAAGGATGTTGAAATATCCATTGAACTAAATCAAGATCCTATCCCCTCACTTCATGATCCATTTCATCCATCACCCCAAAGCCAAGATCCTATCATCCTAATTCCTCCAATTCAAGATCCTATCATCCCAATTCCTCCAATTCAAGATACTACCATCCCAATTTCTCCATCTCAAGATCCATTACTATCTCCCAATCCTAGTCAAGATCCTATCATCCCATCCTCTCCACTTGATGATACTCCAATCCAAACTATTCTACTTCCATCACTCTATCCTCTTGGTCCACTCACATTTGTCAATAGCAGCCCACTAAAAGCAGAAGAAATGGGTCTCATATCTTTCACCACGACACCTGATACTGGATGTTTATCTTATTCCCCAAGTATGAAGTATCCTTGCTTGGATAAAATGCTAAAAAAATGGAATTATCAAGGTAAAGGCTTGGGTGCCCATGAACAAGGAAATATGGAGCCCATACAAGACAAAAAAAGTCCACAATCATGTGGTATTGGTCACACATCTGAAGAAAATTCCTTGTAGAAAAGTTGGTACAGCTAAAGCCAAATTCAAGAATCCTTCCAAAACCACCACCACATTGTCCCATCATCCCTCCAAATCATACCATGTTATTCCTACTTCATAATTATAATCCAAGAAAACATATCACATTCCTCCTTCCTCCAAATCCATTTTGGGTCCCTATATCCCAAAATCTACCAGCACATATGATCCACATGCCAAATCCATTTTGGACCCTTACATCCCAAAATATCATCCTCCATCTTATCCTACTCAATCCTTCATCCAAAATCTAAACATCCCTAGTTAGGATCAACAAAGGCACAATCCCACATTTCCTATCTACCAATCTCCTTCAATCTCTCTATCCATATCTCCTCCATCCCACACATCTCCTCATATTCCTTCCAATTTCCCTCACAAAAATTTGGATGGATATCCAAGATGCATCAAGGTAACTATCCGAAAAGATCCAAAGATTTCCATGTCCACTCTAAAAGACATTCTCAAGCAAAGAAAAATCCAATCAAAAGATCTATTTAATCCAAATGTCCACAAAGGCCCACCAATGAAAAAGCAAAATCCAGTGCATCCCAATGGCCACAAAGTCCCACCAAAGAAAAAAAAAACCTATGTGGATCCCAAAGAAAAAAGATGCAATGCATCTAAAAGAAACATCCACAATGGCATCCAAAGTTTCTAATCCACCAGCTACTCATTCCCTTCCTCCATCTCCTAAATCTATTTTGGGTCCTTATATCCTAAAATATTCTATCATAAATCCTCCATCCTATCTACATATACCATCGACATCACATCCACTTCATGTTTTCTCTACTTGAGCATTATGGATTGTCATTAGTATCAAATGAGTTTAGTTGGTAATCATAAGTTACTTAGTCGGTAAGGTTGGAATAAGGAGAAAACAAGTGAGTTGGTTAAGCATACAAAGCCTTCACACCAAATAGATACAAGAAAGAACTTAAAGATATCAGAATACAGGTTTAACCAAGCATGTTTACTAAGCATCAGTATTTACCAAGTACTGAGTCAGTGATCACCGAGCATTCTACACACTGAGCATTAGTTATTCACCAAACAATGAATGCAGTGATTACCGAGTTATTTAGGAAATAGAATAGTAGTAAGAAATGGCACATATCTCTATACAAATGGTTTACATAGATCTATAAATTGTTTACCAAGATTAAGACATATTTAATATGGATGTAATCATTTAATTTTGTGATGATTCCTATGTAATAGTTAGATCTAGGTTATTTTTGTACACTGTTGATCTTAGGTTTTCTAAGATGTTGTAACCTAATTAGGTCAAATTAGTTTGATATATAATTGTAAAAGATGTCATTGTAATCATGCATGATATATGAGGTCATGAAGTAGTAGCCATACACAGGACATCAAAAAATAGACAAGGGTTATATGACATAGAAGTTTATCAGAGATAGTATCAGTTTTATCAGAAACATACAAGGATACCATACAAGATAGAAGGTTATATTCATCACATTGAGGTGATATTCATTTGAAATTTTATAGATTTGATTCAGACAATCATAAGTTGTCATTTATAGGTATTCTACTATTATCTGTTAGAAATAGGGAATACTAAGAGGGGGGGTGAATTAGTATTCTACAAACTTTAACTTTTGCCCAATTATGGATATAAAAAATTATCTTAATACATGCATAACATAGAAAGCTAAACAACATGCATAGAAATAAAACTAACGAACTCATAACACATTATTTGTTCTCGAGGAAACCCTGGCCAAGGGAAAACCCCGATCGGGATGGTACCCACAAAGATCCACTAATTAAAATTATCCTGTTAAGGATGTTAACCCTGTTAGGAGTCTATTACATGCATATAGTGTCTCAGTCTTGATTAAGGGACTATAGGACTTGTTAGAAGCCTCAACCCTGTTAGGAGTTGGCAATACAAAATGTGATTACCAGATGAGCCCACTGCCCAAACAAGTAATATACAATCTTTACTGATTAAAAAAATAAGTCAAGGTACATAACCTTATACTACTTGCATCAATATCTTTTCTCTGCTCTTTCACTATCACTATTAAATACATTCATTCCTTCATCATTCGTTATCCTTATCCTTCTTACAATTTACAATTACATTTATACAAGTTGTTAAGACTAATAACTTTTTAGTTGGCTACCATATTAAAAAATAACTTTACCCAAGGGTTAAAATCTAGGATGTCATCCCTTTATATTGTTAAGTCATTATTTTGATAAACAAAATAATCCCTTAACTCTTTATCAATTCTGTCTTCATATTCTGTCCTGTCGGCTTAACACTGTCTTTAGAAAAATTGTCATAACTTCTTCCGTACATGCCATACTAACTTGCACTCTGAGATGAGTCTTCAATAGACACCATAGAGTCTATGTTCAAGTGCACAAGCACTGAACTTACTCCAATTAACATCGCAAACAAAAATTGTCATTAGGTTCACTGGTAAAAACACACTGTCTCATACTTAGACAATTTCGTAGTGCGCTCTAACATACTAGCTCTCTGACCTGTGCAATCTTTATGTAGATCATATGTTGCCACAATGAAAACATCTATGTAACCAACTCAGCCAAATTGCCAACATTATCAATTTGACCATTGTAGCAAGTTTTAAATATCTTAATAGAGTAGACTTAATCGTCTTATGTAAATCTCCTAACCAAGTGCAGACATAATTTGTGTTGCTAAAATCCTTTAACAAGGTAGATCTAGTCGATCTTTTTGTTACTCCTAAAAGGCTAAGATCATCAAAAGTGATAAAAAATTGTAGCCTTAATCAACATACTTTATTTACTGCAGTAGTGAAGAATTTGTGGGTGTCATCGCGACCACAATTTTTACCTTCTAACAAGGGTTTTTGCGTAACCAAAATATAAAGGGTTTCTGCATAATCGACAAAATCAGAGCTTTTTCAAGCATACCTCCTAGGGTTTTTCTGGTCGAAGATATCCATGCCTACATACACTGTAAAATTGGTGATATTGGTGATTTTGATCTCATATCCACATTCCAGGAGTTAAGTTTTGACGGGAAACTGAAGGATGATCACGCACATTTGAGAGTGAAGGGTTTGGTAAATGCCCTACATTTCCCAAATGTTTTCAAGAATGAATGGATCAGGATTGTTTTGAGCCATGTACATGATGAAAAAATATGGTTGGATGAACCTATTAAGATCACCAGGGATATTATTCACGCAGTTACTGGTTATCCTATAACTGACAAGGTGAAAGCACTAAGGATTGCACCAAGAACCGAGATACAGAAAGCTATAGGAGATGAATGGGATGGTAGAGGATTGAAAATCAACACCATCATTGATCCTGAAACTAGGTTTGGTGCATATGTTATTGGTTACAAAAACTTTTAGTCTAGTAGACCTAATAGTGTACCATGTGGAGCTGTGGACATCGCTTATAAAATTGTAAAGAAGGGATTCTAGTTGGACCTTACCAAGTTATTGCTGAAGTAGTTAGAAGAGAATATGAGAACCATTTAGATGGAAAAATAAAATACTTGTAAGTTTGGATCATTGCTACTTTGCATATTTTTCTATGTGCAAAATGTTTTCCCCTCCATCGGTAATGTTGATTGGACTATTGATAAGCCGATTACTTTACAAGTTAATGACTTTATTCAAAGTCTGGGACAAAATTTTGTGAGTATAATGGATGTTTATTTTGAGAAATTTAAGGACAAAATGAACTTAAGAAGCAAGACTCCAAGACAATTGGTTGAGGAATATGAGCATGACATATGTTTTTTAGTAGATACCGACCACACACTGATAAAAGCAATTGAATCGAGAACAAAATGGCTAGAACAAATGAGATACAAAACTAATATTGACTAAGCATCTAGGTAAATTAAGGCCTTACTAGTAGATCCCAAGGATCCACAGACTACTAGGGTTGGAACATATGAGGAGGCCAAACAAAGAATAAAAAGGGATCTTGTAATTGGAAAAGTAACAAAGAAGTCTAGAAAAATGATGGATAAACTAGTGAAACAATTTGGAGATGATGAAAAAATTGATGATGCATCTGAGGATATTTTAGTTGAGGTAGAAACTGAGGAAAAATTAATCCTAGCTAACATTGCATATGATGAAGAGGCAAACACATTAGAAAAAGATATTGAGTCTACACTAGTTAAGACCATTGCAAAGAGGAAGCAAGTAGAAGCACAAACAAGAGATAGAACATGATCTACCACTACTGCTTCTCCATCTTTAAAGAAAGGAGTTGTAAAAATATCAAGGCCCACTCCTACATAGACTTACCAAAAGAAGACAAGAGGTGCACAAGCTACCTTTGAGGCACCAAGGAAGAGGAGAAATCTAATAAGGGAAAAGGAGGACATTGAAGATGAAGAAGAGGAAGATCAAAATTAATTTAAGGTAGTTGTACATAAAGGTCAATCTGTTGATGAGTTAGCAGAAACAATAATAGATATAGGAGGCCTTAGTAACCAATAGTTAAGTCAGTTTTCACATACTTCAACTGAGGATCAGAATAAGATAGAAGAGGCCATCATCTAGATGATGATGAAGTTCAAAAAGGTACCAATCAAATTCTCTAAAAATGTACCTAAGAGTCTATATGAAAAATTATCTGCAAGATGGACATATGCCTTGAGTATAGAGAAGAAGATGAGGGGACACTCTTTGATATTAGCAATGCCCACATTATCAATTCTCAAGATAACAGACCTCATGAAGCAATATTCTAAAAGATTTTTGGTGAAGAGTCGAGCATTGAAAATTTTGGCTGGAAAACTTGTAGAGATAGATGAAAATAGTCATCTATTATGGACTTCAATCCTCTAATCCTGAGCTGAAGCTGACAAGTTAGCATTGGTGGTGATACTTGAGAAGAGAAAAAGAAAGGTTAAAGGTCTACACTTGGATGATGCTGATCTAGCTACAAGGGAACCAATAGAGCTATCTGATACAGAGGTACCAGACATCACCATAGCTATAGATTTTTATCCAAAAGGTTATCAAGAAGTATACTAGGATCCCCCCGAGAAGGTTATAATAATAGGGAATAATGATGTTCTGATTGAAGACATCACAAATGGAGATCCTGATGATGTTAAAGATGATGAAGATGTTACTATTGCTAGAGATCAAATTGAAGAAAATTCACCAACTGAGGAAACACCTAGTATAATATTGGGTGACCTTTTGAAGGAACTTGAAGGCTCAAACCTTGAGAAATTGAAAGACACTACAGGGGAGAAAGGAATAAGTGAACATGGCACAAAAAAGATAAGTGAGCCTAAGGAAACAAAGGAAGTGACACAAACACTAGAATAATCCAAGCCAGAAGACACTACAACCAAAGCCCCAACACATTTGACTAAGACACAGGTCACTGAGCAATAGAAAGAAGAAAGTATGTCAACTAAGCCAAAACATATAAACATAGAGACTAAAGCTCTAGTTACATTTTTTAAATTTTCACCATAGGAGAATAAGAAGAAAAGGAACAATGGAAAAGGTTAGTGACACTAGATGAAATTATTGAGATACCAAAATGTGACCTAAGAACATTAGACCCTGAGGAACTTAGAAAATATGGGGAGTTGTGCACGAGGAAGGCTGCATAAGAGAAACTAAGGAAGGAGAGTAAAAGAAAATAGATTCTAGAGGAGGTTAGAGACATCCTTCAGCAAGTTGTTGCTCAGATCATTGTGAATGAGGATTCTATTAGAAATAGAGAATACTAGGAGGGGGGTGAATCAATATTCCACAAACTTTTACTTTTGCCCAATTATGGATATAACAAATTAACTTGAAGCTTGCAAAACAAATTAGACTAAGAAAATTGAATAAAAAGCATAGCAATAAAGAAAATGCACTCATAACACCATGTTTGTTCTTAAGGAAACTCTAGCCAAGGGAAAACCCCGGTGGGGATGATACCTACAATTGATCCACTAATGAAAAGTATCTGGTTAAGGAAAATGACCTTGATAGGAGTCTATTACATACATATAGTGTCTTTGCCTTGATTAAAGGACTCTAGGTCTTGTTAGAAGCCTCAACCCTGTTAGGAGTTGGTATTACAAAATAGGATGTCTGCAAGATGATCTCATTGCCCAAACATGCAATATACAATGATATCTGAATACAAAGGTAAAGTACATAACCTTTTACTACTTCCAAATAGCTTTCCTATTCTGATTTAGCTTTCTAGGCTCTTCACTTTCATACACAGAGTCTACTTGATTTTTCTTCTTACAATATACAAATTCACATCATAGCATTACAACATTACAAAACTTATATTTTCTTTGCATTACATGCTTCTTACATATATACAAGTTATTAAGATTAATAACTTCCAGCCAGCTTACAAAACATAGACTCTTTCTAAAATACAAAATTAATTCATGCTACCTAAGGGTTAACATCTTGGATGTCATCCCTTATATGGTTAAGTCATTATTTTGATAAACAAAATAATCCCTTAACTTAATATTCACATTCTATCTTCTTGCTTTGTTCAGGTCGGCTTTAGTACTGTCTCTATAATTCTTTAATATCTCTTTCCGTACATGTCGTACAGACTTGCAATCTCACATGTGACTTTGATATACATAGAATTATCCATGTTCAAGTTTCTTATGCACTAAACCTACTTCTGTGAACATCGCTAACCAAAACTATCTTTGATTAGACTGCTAAATACTATTGTACTTAGATAATTTTTACTTGTGCTCATACAAAACTATTTTCATCTATTATGAAATCATCATAGTGATTATATGTTGCCTTAATGACAACAATCTGATATCCTACTCAGCCAAATTTCCAACAATCTCCCCCTTTGTCATTGGTGGCAAGATATAAGAAAATTGGCTAAGTCCTCACACAAAAAACTTTAAAATTCAAAACTGTGGCCATATAGAAAAAATCTCCAAAATACTTATATCTCTAAAATATCTATACTCCCCCTAGGAGTATACATCCTACTATACTGTCTATACAATTTTATACTAATACTACTCCCCCTATGACAACAATGACAAAAGGTGTCAAAAACTTGTGTCAAAATATTTTACCTTAAGATTTCAAAATTGCAAGGTCTGTAGGCTTGCAACACAATTTGCAAAATTTGTCTTCAGACTTTCTATCTCCTTATCCCATGATTTCTTTACAACATCTGAAATGCTTGGGAGTGCACATAGGCCAAAAGATGCAATTTCACATGCCTTTAGGTTTGCATAGTGAAATTTTCCATAAGATGTCTTTGAAGAAAGACATTCCTCCAATTGATTTTCAAGAATACTCAATTTTATTGATACATGCTCTCTTAATAGAGAGAATATTTTCAATCTCTTATCCTTCTCATCAGTTAGAAGTATTATATCGTCATAGATTTTAGTTATGTTTCTCTCAATGTCTAAGATCTTCACATTAGGGCTTGAGAAAAGGTTTACTACCACTTGTATCTCTGCCTCTTTGATCTTCATTTTCTCTGTTATCTCTGATATATGGTTTTCTGGTTTTGTACACTAAATGTACAATGCTTTTCCTCTTCACCAAACATCTTCTTAAATATTTAATACAAATATCTAGATTGTCTATATCATTTTTGATATTTTGACATACATTTTGAAATATTTTAGCTTCATAAGTTTCTTGGGCTTTTACTATGGCCATATTTGATAAGTTAGTAAATTCTGTATCAAAAGCTTTCACAACCTCTTTTGCTTTTCCCTGTGGATCTACCTCACTGATTTGACTAGATATTATACTTTGTAGTTTCTCAGTCACCTCAAGTAATGATCCTTCTAGGCTTTTTACCTTCTTATTCTTCCCAATAATCTTGTTCAAAGATGAGATCAGCTCTATTTGACCATCATCAACCTCCTATCCAAGACTAGCAAACATTGATTCAATTTATGGTTTTTCTACTGCTTCCTTGGGTTTAGGAATGATTATAGTCTTCTCCTTAGGAACTTCCTTTTCTACTGCCGCTGCATTAATCTATGGTTCTACTTCTGTTACTTCTACCTCTTCTTTCCTTGTTTCAATTAATTCTTCCTCATTTACTGCCATGTCTTGCTGCTCATCAGCTGAATTGTCAACAATATCTTCAAATAGATTTTCTTCACTATCGAGAGTGATGTTCATTCCTTGTATGTTCATAGACTCATCCTTCATGTTAATAGATCATAGTGGTGGATCTATCTGATGATCTACTTCAATCACTTTATCAGATTCATTAAAGTGCTCACTAGGTCCAGATGTCATGACCTTTACAACCGCTTGCTCTGTCTCTCTATTTATTTCTTCATAGTTACCTCCCATAATTAGTATAGTTCTTCTTTTCTTTCTTAGATGGGTGCTAAGATTCTTCATGATCTCCTTAAAGTGTTCTTCATCTTTTATCTCACACAATTTCCTTACAAATCTTTCAAGATTCTGACATCACATTAAATTTCTTTGCCGCTTCATACCAAAAAGTTGTTCCTAATTACCTCCAAAACTTCATTATTTCTGTGTACTCACATACATTCATATTAATTCATGTGCTCTTAACCATGGCATAATTACATCATATAATATCTCATATTAACTTTGCAAGACTTAATTCAATCTACTATAACTTCTACACTATTCTAATGCTCTACTCTAATACATAATTCATGAAATAATTAGTTCAAGTGCTTTGAGATGAATTAGGAAAAGATTCACACTTACTATCAGATACTTCACCTTTTTGATTTCCTAGTATACTGAGTGTGCTTTCTTGATCTGTGGCTTTAACAAATTTAACTTCTTTCAAGTTACTACAACATCCTTTCTGACTATTGTTTGTGCTCTCATTTCTCCTTGTATAGCTTCTAGGATTAGGGTTTCTCATGTTATTTATTCTACAAAATCTTGTTGTGTGACAAAATTTGTTGCATATCTAACAAACTATTCCATTGTTTCCATATCTTGATCCTGTCTGACTAATTTGTGATATGCAATTTCTGGCAATGTGTCCAATCTTGTTGCATCTATAACACACAACTCCATTTCTTTTGTTCATATCTTCAATAGGTCTTTTATCTAGATGTTTAGTATCTCTAAACATTCTACTATCACTATTGTTATCATTATATTTAGTTTTCTTACAATCAATAGCTCTATGTCCAAAACCATGATAATTATAACAATAACTAGAGATAGGTTTGAATTTCTTACATGTGCAATCTCTCTTCATATGTCCAAAAGTATTACATGCAAAATATCTACCTTTGAATTCTCTTCACATATCTTTAGGTGGTTCATCTTCTTTAGGTGGATTAGGTATGTCTTCAGATTTGTTAGCTTCATCGGATTTCCTTTCATCTTTGTTCTCAGAGGGTTTCAAATCTAGTTCTTTGCATTATTCACTTATCTTAGATGAATTATATCCAAGACCAGTTGTATCATAATATGGATTTTGATAAGATATTTGTTCATCAATCTTCTCACTGTTGGAATATAGTTTTTCAAGTTGTTTAGACTGAGTCAATGCACGTTTCACAATTGTATTGTACTTCTCAAGTTCAACATATTGTAATTTAGTTTTCTCAAGTTCAGATGTCACTTTACAAATTTTAAACTTCAGATCTTTATTTTCAGATTTTACATTTGATTCATCTTTGTTATTTCCATCTTTCAAGCTTAACTTTAGATCTGCAATCTTCAACTCATGTTTAAGGATCTCATTTTCTTTCTTCAAATTTGAAACTTCATGAAAATCATTGACTTGAATTGTAGGTTCTTTCTTTGATTTCAGTTTCTCAATGTAGTTTTTTGCATCGTCATATTTCCCTTTTAGAGTGTCTCTTTCTTCAGTAAGAATATCAATATGTTCAAGAGCTTCTTCAAGATTCTTCTACAATTGATACATATCCATAGAGATCTTACTCAAGCTGTTAGGATTTCTCTAAATAACTTTGTTCTGAGTATCTAAGATCTGATACCAATTGTTAGAAATAGAGAATACTAAGAGGGGGGGGGGGGGCTGAATCAACATTCCATAAACTTTTACTTTTTCCCAATTATGGATATAACAAATTAACTTGAAGCTTGCAAAAAAAATTAGACTAAACAAATTGAATAAAAAGCATAGCAATAAAGAAAATGAACTCATAACACCATGTTTGTTCTTGAGGAAACCCTGGCCAAGGGAAAACCCCGGTGGGGATGATACCCATAACTGATCCACTAATCAAAAGTATCCAGTTAAGGATGTTGACCCTGCTAGGAGTCTATTACATACATATAGTGTCTCTATCCTGATTAAAGGATAGAGACACTGTTAGGAGATGGTATTACAAAATAGGATATCTACAAGATGAGCTCACTGCCCAAACATGCAATATACAATGATATCTAAAGACAAAGGTAAAGTACATAACCGTTTACTGCTGTTGAATAGCTTTCCTATTCTGATTTAGCTTTCTAGGATCTTTGCTTTCATACACAGAGTTTTCTTTATTTTTAGTTTTACAATATACAACTTCACATCATAGCATTACAACATTACAAAACTTATATTTTCTTCGCATTACATGCTTCTTACATATATACAAGTTATTAAGATTAATAACTTCCAAACGACTTACAAAACATAGAATCTTTCCAAAATACAAAACTAATTCATGCTACCTAAGGGTTAACATCTAGGATGTCATCCCTTATATGGTTAAGTCATTATTTTGATAAACAAAATAATCCCTTAACTTAATATTCACATTCTATCTTCTTGCTCTATTCAGGTCGGCTTTAGTACTGTCTCTGTAATTCTTTAATATCTCCTTCTGTACATATCGTACATACTTGCGCTCTCACATGTGACTTTTTTATACATAGAATTATCCATGTTCAAGTGTGCATGCACTGAACCTGCTTCCGTGAACATCGATAACAAAAAATGTCTCTAATCAAACTGGTAAATACTGCTGGACTTAGACAATTTTTACTTGCGCTCATACAAAATTGATTTCTTATATTATGTGATAATCATAGTGATTATATGTTGCCAAAATGACAACAATCTGATATCCTACTTAGCCAAATTGCCAATAGATACTCCTATTCTTGACCAAATGCATCTCTAACTAGTCACATCAACGCCCTAGATATTGATGCAAAAAAGAGAATTGAAGAATGGGTTGAAGGAAAAATATAGATGAAGCTAGTAGAGAAAATCAGCCAAGAAGTGGCTATTAATAAGGTTAAATTATCTGAGGTAATTACCAAACTTGAATCTATCACTCAGAGAATTATCCAATTTTTTTTAAATTATGCATTGTAGACCAATTCACTGCCGAGGTCAATGAAAAGATTAAGAAGTTAGATGAAGAGATCTTGGTTAGTGTAAATGCATCTCTAACCAATCCTAATGATTTTCACAAGCATATACTAAAAGTTCAAGAACTTGGATGATTGAGATCAGATTTGAGGAATCAGGAAGACAACATAAGTGACCACGTCACCAAGCTACAAGCCGAGCTGCTTCCACACCTAAAAATCATGGAGAGATACATTGAGAAGGCTAAGGCCTTTGTAGCTACCCTAGATATATCAGTTTTGGAGAATAGTTTTGATATGCATGCATAAGTCAGTCTAGAGCACATTGCTCTTGAAAAATTGAAAGAGGAATGGGAAAACCTCTTGGTTTCATTGTAGAAAACCCACAAGCACATTTTAGATAAGATGTAAATACATTTTTTTTGTATTGGAATTAATTTCAAAAAGGGGGAAAATCATGTATATGCCACTATGTACTTTATACTACTAAGAGCATGCACAAAGGGGGAGTTTTTGAAGAATTTTGAAGAGAGTCTATGTATATAGTTTGTATTCATATGGAGTTAGTGAAATTTTTTTGAGTTATTCGGTACATATACATAATGTTTTGATACTAATGCCAAAGGGGGAGATTATTATCTCTACTAGAGCAAAATGGATTGTCATTAGTATCAAATGAGTTCAGTCGGTAATCATAAGTTACTTAGACGGTAAATGTTGGAATAAGGAGAAAACAAGTCAGTTGGTTAAGAATACAAAGCCTTCACACTAAGAATATACAAGGCATAATTTATAGATATAGGAATATAGGTTTAATCGAGCATGTTTACCGAGTGTCAGGATTTAGTGCGTACCGAGTGAGTGATCACTAAGCATTCTACACATCAAGCATCAATTATTCACCAATCAACGAATGCAGTGATTATCAAGTTATTTAGGAAATGACATAGTGATTAGAAATGGAACATATCTCTATGCAAATGGTTTACATAGATCTATAAACGGTTTACCAAGATTGAGAGATATTTAATATGGATGTAATCATTTAATTTTGTGATGATTCCTATGTAACAGTTAGATCTAGGTTATTTTTGTACACCATTGATCTTAGGTTTTCTAAGATGTTGTAACCCTAATTAGGTCAAATAAATTTGATAAATAATTGTAAAATATGTCATTTCAATCATGCATGAGATATGAAGTCATGAAGCAGTAGGCACACATAGGACATAAAAAATCAGACAAGGGTTATATGATAGAGAAGTTTATCAGAGACAGTATCAATTTTATTAGAAACATACAAGGATACTATGCAGGACAAAAGGTTATCTTCATCACATTAAGGTGATATTCATTTGACATTTCATAGATCTTATTCAGATAAGCATAAGTTTTCATTTATAGATATTCTACTCTTATCAATTTGACCATTATAGTAGGTTTTAAATCTCTTAATAGAGTAGACTTAACCATCTTATGTAAATCTTCTAACCGAGTGCACACATAATTTGTGTTGCTAAAATCCGTACAAGGTAGATCTAGTCAATCTTTTTGTTACTCCTAAAAGGGTAAGATCATCAAAAGTGATAAAAAATTGTAGCCTTAACTAGCATACTTTATTTACTGCAGTAGTGAAGAATTTGTGGGTGTCATCCCCACCACAATTTTTACCTTCTAAAAAGGGTTTGTGTGTAACCAAAATATCTGAGTCATGAGTTAATATTTTCATGTATGACTTATTATTTTGTTTACATGCACTTTACATTTCAAGTTATATGAATGTATGTTACAAACAATGGACTCAGTCAGTTAGTTAAGAACTACTAGTGCATATTGTTTAGTGTTGAAAGTTTTTGAGGGTACTGATTCACCCCTCTCCTCTTAGTACTTTATCTTTCCAATCCCAACACTTCATCCACCCCCCTCACAACAAGTGCCAATGTTGGTCCTGACAACATCTCCCTATCATGCTCACTTTCCATCATTCCATCTAAACACTTTCTACCATCATATATCTCACCCCATGCATATCCCCCATCCCATCCATGCCTTTGCATAATCCACCCATCCTAATAAAGGTTGTACCATCATCTAGTAAAAAAAGTCAAAGAAAAAGTTAGAAAAAGTAAAAAAAGTAAAAAAATCAAGAAAATAATAAAAAAAGAAAATAAAAGAGAAAAATATTTGTCCAATGTTGAAAATTTGGCAATTAAAGTGCCTTGGACAAGTACCATGATGAAAACCTGGCAAACAGGCATCATGCATAATCCCTCCATCCAGTTCCTCTCTACAATTGGGGGCAATTTCCTTCTAGCACTTCCTATCCAACATCTCCTCCATCGCACATGTCACTTCACTTCCTTTATCCTCCTTCGGATCTTGATGAAAAAAAAGAGACCACCATGTTTACATGCTTTTGGGAAAATTTTTGGCATCCATTTCCCCATCAAATCTTTCAGCCACCTATCCTCTATCCACCTCTTATCCTAGCTTCCATCTACCTTCCTCATCCTCTTTTCATCTTATCTTCCATCCAATCATACCCCCTCCTAATGCCTCTAAATGAATAAACTATCCTAATAAGGGGGCTTCTTATTCCTTGGTGACATATTCCTTGGAGACCTATCCAAATCCTTATCTTCATCTATCCAAATCCCTTAGCATTCCTCAATCCATATCTCTCAGCAAATCCTCCATCCAAATTCCTTCGCATTCCTCCATCCAAATCTCTCAGCATTTCCTCTATTCCAAACCCCTCAGCATTTATCCAAATCCCTCAACATTCCTCTATCCAAATCCCCAAGAAAACCATTATCCCAATCCTAAGCAATCCTCTATCCCAATCCCTCAGCACTCCTCTATCCAAATCCCCAAGAATTACTCTATCCAAAGCATATCCTTCCAACCAACCAATACAATCCTAAGAATTTTCTCCAAAGTGTTTCCTCCAACATTCATCCTAAGAAATCCCCTATTCCAATCCCTCAACATTCCTCTATCGCAATCCCTTAGCAATCTTCTAATCCTAAGGCATCCCTCAACATTTCCTGCATCTTTCCATCACCTTGTACTTCCCTTGTCATTGGTATCTAGCTATAGGCTACCCCCCATGCAATCCAATGCCATACCATCCATATCCAAACATTCTTAGTAATCTTGTACAACATCTGCAAATCCTATGCATATCCTCTAGCTATCTAATATCCAAGATCAAGTCAACCTATCCAATCACATCCTTAGTCTTATTCCTATTCTTGTGGTAAGCCTTTATCTCAATCTAATCATCATCATTGGGATGCATCCTTCCCAAATCCATTTTAGTTTAGGATACATCATCCTTGTCAGCCTATGCACCATCCATCCATCTTGGCTTTCCAGCTTGGGCATCATCTAGCATATCTTTGCAACATCAACTTCATCCCTAGATCACTTGTACATCCTATCATGAGTCTTATACATAGCATAATTTATGTCATCTCCTAAACTCATTTGTAGATATTTGTCTTTAGGTCTCATCCTCTATGTTAGTTAGCCCTTGAGTCATCATGACCTATCCAACTAAGCGCTTGAACAATCATCCCTTGGTCCTTTTGAGATTGAAGTATCTTACCTATCTCTTGTCATAGGAATCCTTATCCATTTATCCACCATCCACTTCATGTTGTATCCTTTGAGTTTATTTAATCCTTATCATAAATCAGAATCATCCCAACACTACCCTTTGACTAATAATTGTCAATGGCATCTCATACTTGTCTTTGTAGGCCTCATCATCTCGAGCAAGAGATTGGCATACACTGGCAAGGATCCTATCTTCTGAAGATCAAACATTCTATCTTAGGTTGACAATCCTATCCTCTTTGATCCTATATTAGGAAGCAACAACTCATTCCCAACACTTAGTGATCCTCCACCATCCTCCACCCTCAATCCTCATCAAATCAATCCTCAATCCAATCAATCATTATCCATCATCCTACCTATGGAAAAAGGTGTGTGAGATACTTGTTATTTCATTTTTTCCTTTTGATTTTTGTGCTCTCTTGTAAATATCTCCCTATATTTTGTACCATCTTGTCACATCCTATTGTACATATCCTCATCAGTTCTATAGAAGCTATGATTAGATATCTTGTCTCACCTAGCCTTGTACTTCAACAACATCTTTTTTCAACTATCTTTGATCATGTGATTATCCTTCATTCTTCATTTTCCAATAACACAACATTCTCCTTATCAAACGGGTCCTTGCAGGATGTATCCTTCCTCATGTTTGACCTAATCTTCCATCAATCAAACCAGGTCCATGCAGGATGTATCCTTCCTCATGTTCAGACCTAGTCTCCCCCATCAATCCATCAATCTTTCTCCTTGAAAAGGATGTCTTTTGGAGTTATCATTCTGATCTTGAATTTTGTCCTTTGGATCTTGTTTATCTTTTATAGATTCTCATTGTTCCTCTCCTCAAATTTTCTACAATCCTTTATATCATGGTGCGCTATGAATAAGGACAATCTGGGGCAAGGTCTTTTGATCATCTTTTTGCTTGCATGTCAGTCATGTGTTTGTGGTTTCCCCAACATCATTTACACCATGCCTCCTCTAGGTTTCATGTGTCATGCTGAGGCAACCCTTTAGTTGCTTGTTTTTTGTGTCATTCCTATGTAATTCTAGTGACAAGGGCTTGAGTTCCTAGTAACCTTGGCAGGTCTCTACTATTGCTATATCAAACTAGGTTGTGCTCTCCACATTTATGAAAATGAGCTCCCCAAATCCCTATCCTCGCATATAGATTAATCTTGCATCCTTCATATGGATTCATCTTGTATCTTGCATCTCATCTCATATTTCATTCATGCATCTTTGTTCTTGGAAGGTCATCTATTTATCCTCCTTCTTGTCTCCTCCTTCCCGCTTGCATCCTTTTCGAGAAAGTTCCCCAAAGTTTCCTCTTTGTGTTATTTTCTTGAGGGGGCACAGCTCATTATCTTCTATTCTATCTTGGGGCATCTTATTTTCTTGTCTTTGATGCCACGCCACTTGTGGCATCACATCAAAGAGGGGCAAAATATAGACACCTAAAAATTCACTTGTCAATTAAAAATATTTTAATTGATAAAAGTCCTGATGACATCATCATTAATTAATTAATTACTTAATTAATTTTTATTGTCATTATGCCTTCTCCTATTTTAATTAAGGACATTTAATTAAAAAACCCTAGCCAAAAAATTTAAATCAAGTTTGAATGTTTATCCCTCCAATTTATTAATTATTTAATAAATTATGTCTCAAAAACCTGTAAATAAATAAATAATTTATTTAATAACCAAACACCTTAGATATCTTCTAGAAAACCCTAAACCTATCCTCACTTTCCTAATCACTCCCTAAACCTTAGAGGTGTTTCCTAACCCTCTTAGCCTAAACCTTCATCCTTTGACTTTGGGTCAACCCCCTCATTAATGAGCCTAACATGCTCATTAATGGTCCCTTACACCCTCATTAAAATGAACTTCCATATGATTTACATATTATTTACATCCATATCACACTCATCTTTTGGTTAAAATGAACTTCTCATACTCATCCTTAGCTTAAATATGCATTTGGCTTCATTTGGACCCTCAAAATCCTAGGGGAAAATCAGGTTCACCATACCTGGTTTTGTGCCACTATGGGGTCTCCTTAACTTCCAAATGATCCTAATCATTCCTAAATAGAATTGGGGACATGCTCATTATGTTTTGAGAGCACACCCACATCCCTCCTATAAGAGAAAATCAAACGGTGATAGGGTGCTCTTGTTTCAACTCTATCCGAGGTATCTTGCGAATAGGTTTCCTATATGTTAGGTATATGCTATTTCTTACTAATGTTTGATTGTTGAAACAGATTATGAATAGGTTAGGTTCACATCGATCACATATATGTCCATACAATTCTCGAGATTACAAAAGAAGGAATATCAAGCACTTAAAAGAAAATGGTTCATTTTAGTGCACCAAACTAAATGTTTTGTAACTACAAAACACACAAATGATTGTTTTAGAAGACACACGAGGTCTTTGTCAAACATCCTACATTAAATGTATTAGTAGTTTAGGAATAAATCTTCATTCCATGATTTCCACAAGATAAAAACATGATGATCAATAATAGAAAACCTACTACCCTAAGTGTAGAAATAGAGAAATGACAACAAATAAACTAGATTTGATAGCAAAAAAAATGCACTTAGCAACTGTGCAGTTCAGTGGACCAAATGCGTAGTTTAACCAACTACATAGTTTCTCTTACCAACTACGCAGTTCTACCAATTGCGCAACTATAAACCCCAACTGTGCAACTTTACCAACTGCGTAACTCAAGCTACCAACTGCACAACTCTATTTACAAAATGCACAACTCTACCAACTAAGAAACTCTAGCTACCGACAATGCAACTCTATCTCCCAACTATGTATTTCTACAATTAGAGATGAAAAGATGCAGTTCAGGCCCTTCTACTTGACTGTGAATTGCAACCTAACCCTATAAACATGTAAATTTACAAAATTAGGGTTTATGGATTTCTTAATCTATAGGTTAGGAATGTAATTGATCAATTTTAATCTCTAATTAAGCTAATTTGTAGAATTTGAAAACCTTTAGGACATTTGATTGACCAATTGAAATTGATTTGTTTGATTAGATCCTAACTAGATGAGGTTGATTGCATTAAGCTAATTGAAATGTTGAGGTTCATTTTAGGTGCTACAAAACTAAGTGTGAGAGTTCATTAAGCCTTTAAAAACTAGATTGAATGAAATTGAGATTCATTTTAAGCTATGAAAACTAAATAGAAACACCCATAAATCAACATCAAATGCAAAAAACATAGGAAATAAGAACTATCAAACTAGCTCCCCAATTGTGCAGTTTTGGCTACAAACTACTTAGTTTGACCAACTTCACAGTTCTAGCTAACAACTACGTAGTTTGATAAACTGCACAACTTCTCTTACCAACTATAGAGTTTGACCAACTGAGCAGCTTCTCCTACCAACTACATAGTTTGACCTTTGAGCTCTTAGAAAGCCTTTTGGGACCTACAAATACACCAAAACATCAATATTTATCAAAAATTAGTGTAGTTTCATGTGGGGTTCACCAAATTTAGGATAGTAAAATGATAAAGAGATGCACACAAGAGGAACCATCAAAATGTAAAGCATGCACAATCAATCTATCCAAACACAAAAGAAATTGAGACAAAGAAATGCAAACTATCAACAAAACTCCCTCAATTTGACAATTGTGCTCTTTCTTGCTTCTCTAAAAGAGTGGATTTAGCTCCCATGTTGAGACAATGAAATAAAGATGTTGGTAATGAGACTATAATGATGATGAGAAGATTTGAAAGAAGATGGTTAGTTGGAATTGATAAATTTGATCTCAATTTATTGGAATTGGAGACCAAAATGAAGATTTGGGAATGAGAGTGCAAATTGGAAGATTGTCATAATTATGAAAAAATGAATGCACAATTTGGAAAGCATATATGAATGCAAAAATCAAGGATGAATTGGAAGAGAAGGTTAAGGAAAATTAATAGTAAATTTAGAGGCCAAATTAGTGGATAAATTGATAGGGAAAGATGTAAGAAATCATGAAGCATAATTATAGGGATTGGAAGCACAATTAGAGGGAAGAAATTTTTGAATTTAAAAACTCATTAATTCCCACCAAAAGGAAAAATTAGGAATTAGGAATTAAAAATTCCAAAATTCATGGTAAAAGGAACAATTAAGTAATATGAAATTAATTAATTGTGGGAGACATAGGATAGGGGAAATTAATCTAATAAATATATTAATACAAAAGGGATAAACTATGGTTATCTATCCCAAGGGGAAAAATTAGTAAAATGATTGGTCGAATTGATGATGAAAGATTGAAAAGGGATTGGTATTGAATGATTTGATAAGAGTTTGAACTGATCTTGATGATTAAAAACTGATTAGGGATAAATGCAACATTGATTAACTTTGACAATGTGCATGATGAAAGATGATATGGTAAGATAGAATGGATGAACTTGGACAATGGTATTTGATTTGACTTGGATTAGGATGAGGACAACAAGGCATTGGTGAACTTTGACAGTGCACTTGAGATTAGATTTATAATGATGATGATGATGCATCGATGAACTTTGACAATGCCTTGGAATTGATTTGGGATTGAAATGATTTGGTTTGGGAAGGTTTGATATGGTTTAGGATCAATTAGGACTAGTTTAGGAATGTTTAGGGAAGTTTAGGATCGGTTTAGGACTTATTAGGAATTATTATGATTGGTTTAGGAATGATTAGAAATGTTTGGGAATGATTAGGGTCGATTTGGCCAAAGAAATTGAGGTTATGATGGAAAATGAGGGAAATGTTAGTAAATGGTCATTGTTACAACTGCAACAATTATGGTCATAAGGCATTTGAATGTAGAGAAAGAGTTGATAAAAATCAAAGAAAGCCAAGATTTGAAGGTTGCTGTAACAACTAAAAAAGAAATGGTCATAAATTTGGAGAATGAAGGTCACAAAGAAAACATAAGAAATGGGTCCCTAATTGATAGAATGTTGTAGACAACTGACAAGGACCGACTATACCATGGGATTAAAATACGAGAATAACTTGTATTGCATGTGGAAGATTTGGTCACATTTCTTCAAACTACTTTAGGATGCATGGTATGAACAATAGGAAATCATGGAGAAACACTAGAATGGCTTGTTTCTATTGTCACAGGGATTCAACCGAGGAACAACCAAGTGAAAAGACTCAAGTTAACATTGATGAGATTAGAGAGAAGATGAATAAGATTTGGAGAAGGAAGTATCAAGATGATGGAACAAAAGTTGGAACTACTGGTGGCACCACATCCACTGGATCAGGTGCACCTATATTCACTTAATCGGTCAAAGGTATGTGTAGGAGCTGATAACCTAAATTATATCTTAAATTAGTTCCTAGATTTAGTGCAAAGAACCATATCAATATACTAAGATGCATTTGAATATAAGGTGTGAAGTTAAGATTTTACTTGTTGATCGGTAAAGTATGTGAGTTATTTTGTTTCATTTGGTGAAGGAAATTATAGTTTGGTTATCGATGAAATAAAGTAGGTGAGAAGCATTAAATGAAAATTTTATAGCTGTTGGAAGCCCTAACCCATGAAAAAATATAAATAGAGGGCATGTTACTTCATTTTTACCTTACACTTTTGCGAGCACTTGAAGCATTTGGCAGAGAAGAGATCACCAAGTGATTTCAAGCATTTAGTTGAGATTTCTAAGCATCTAAAAATATCATTCAAGGTATTTCTTGATGAGCAAGCATTTAGTTGAGATTTCTAAGCATTTAAAAATATCATTCAAGGTATTTCTAGAATTCATCAAGATGAGTTCATAAATTCAATTTACTATTCAAGTGGAACCCTAGTGTTTAGGAACATTTATGAGATCAAGATGGCATCCTAGATCCAAAAACTAGTAATAGTTGAGAAGATTGATCCTATGAATCCAAAGTATAAATTGCCTCCCGTCGTTGATGAAGAAATTGACAAAGAAGGAGCCTTATCATTGATCTTTGCAAGGGTAAATCTGATTGAATATGTTTGTGCCTTCATTCACTGCAAAATTGAAGACATATACCAAGGGGAAATCAACACATCATACAAGAATTTTTGTGTGAATGAGAATTTGTAGAGCGACCACACACATTTGTAGACTAAGGGTTTGGTCCATGGTATGCATGTGCCAATAGTACTCAAACATGAATGGATGAGGATAGTATTAAGCTGAGTGCATGATCAGTTCATGTGGCTCGATCGACCAGTGAAGATAAAAAAAGATGTCTTGCACATAGTAACAAGATTTCATATTGGTGATAGACCGAGGGCTTGTAAACAAACTGATAAGAACAAGCTACGTGAGCTTAGAAATGCCAAATGGGATAGAAGAGGACTGAATTTATCTACTGTAGAAAACCCTTAATTGAAATTTTGATTCAACATAATATCCTACTGAATATTCTAATCATCTCGAGTAGATAGTGTACCCTGTGGAGCAGTTGACATAGCTTATAAAATTGTCAAAAAGGATACAAAGATAGATCTTTATGAAATATTGCTGAAGCAGCTGGATGACAACATGCATTTAATAAGGAAAGAAAAGTCAAATACTTTGAAGTTCAGTCAACTCTTGGTATGCATTTTCTTCTATTTTCAAAACTTTTTCGCAACAGTCAGTGAAGTAACCTGGAAAGAAGATAAACTGATTGTTTGTTAGATTAGTGAGTATATTCAAGGCATAGGAGAGAATTTTGATTTGATCACGAATGATTATTTTAGTAAATTTCAAGATAGAATTCATAAGAGATTCATAATTCCACCTCAGTTAGTGGAAGAGTACAAAGATGAGATATGTTTTGAAGTGGATACCGATATTTTTATCATAAGAGCTATAGAGCCTAGAATCGAGTGGTTACCACCTATGCATTACAAGATGAACATTGATGTTGCTACAATTCAAATCAAAGTACTATTGAAGAAACTAGTTGACAAAATTTCAACTCGATAGGGAACATCTGAGGAGATAAAAGAGAAAATAAGGATAGGTATATTGATACCTAAGGCAATTAGAAAAACAAGAAAAATGATAAACACATTCTCTAAGAATTTGGGTATTGCTATTGCTAATGAAGAGGTTGCTAAACCATCACAACCTAAGGGGAAGAAAATAATAGTAAAGAAAGACACCCCTAGCCCAATTGATGTCAGACCATCTACAAGGTCTACCTCCACACTAAGAGTAAAGAAGAAGCCAGAAGTAGAACCAGCAAAAACAAAGACTTATGTTAGAGAAAACAAGGTTACTTGAAGGTGTAGAAGGAAGTTGAAGCTACAAAAGGAGAGTGATATAGAGTCTGATGACCTATCACAATTTAAGATTGTACAAAGTAAAGGGAATAGTATTGATGAATTGCTCAAGATACTTGAGAAATATGGAGGTCATTTAGTTATGAAACAATTAAAGTATGACAAGAGGAATGATGAAGATAAGAATAGAATTGAAGAGACAATAATTACCACATGACATAAATTTAGAATAACACCAATTGAAGTTGCATCGAATCTTGAAGGAGAATTATATCAAAAAATTGATGCCAGATGGAAGGATGCACTTGCTGCTAAGAAATAAATGATAGAAAGGTCCCTTGAAATCACTACCCTAGATCTAAGGAATAAAGGAATCAAATACACTTTATAAGAATACTAAAAAATATTCTGAGTAAAGGGAAGAGCATTGAGCATTATGGTCAGTAAATTGAAATAAGTCCAAAAAGACACTGATGATTTCTATAGAAAGATCTTCTCTATGGATCTACCGACTATAGAAGGAGTCAATGATCAAGAGGAAAAGTCTAAACCTATTGACTTGATAAAACATTAAGAAGTTGTTATTATTGAGGACATAACTAAACAAGATCCAAATGAAACAATAATGGATGATGAAGACATTATGGTAATCGAGGCCATAGAGACATAAGTAATGGAGGTTGATGATTCTGCCAAGGCAAGATTTTTGGTATAAGATCCTATAATTGTGAAGGTATTGAGTTTTCCTAAGATAGAGGTTACATGGGATACACCTACTGAAGTTGATACCCCTATCAAGCCAACACAAGATACTAAAACCAAGGAAACCAAGAAGACAATAGAGACCGAGTCTACACAAGGTCAAAATCAAGAATCAGTAACCCCTACCAATACTATTGAATAAAAAAAAGAAACAAAGAAAGAAAAATAAAAAGTTGAAGAAAACAAAGAAGAGAAACAAGAGAATAAGGAAGAGAAGAAACAGGAAGATAAAAAGAAAGATAAAGAAGACAAAGAATACATCTACACAATCTGATGCAAAGAAGGCATCTAGTTGTAAGTGAAAAATAGAGAAGAGGAAGTATGAGAAAGAGGTTGATATCAATGAAACTATTGTTATACCTAAGGTTGATATCTTAACCTTCAGTCCAAAGAAACTTTTAGAGTTCAGAGACCCACTCAAAAGAAAAGCTGCACAAGATAAACTAATAGAAAAGAAACATAAAACATATGTTTTGGAACATGTAAAAGATATATTGAATGAGATTGTTCCTAAGGCCAAAATAAGTGAAAAAGGTGATATTTACACTCAGTTGAGAGAATTGGTAAGTTAGATAAACCAACCTGGTACAGATACAACCGATTATATGTTGCAGGTTAACAAGAAAGAAACAGAGACAAAAGTGATTGAATAAATCCTTCAATTAGTTGCATTAGAAAAGGTAACTCTCTTTGATCTAGCTAATGAATTGGAAAATGAGCTGCAATCAATTCTTTTATTATTTCAGCAGATTTGTTTGATTTCCAATTTCACTAAGGAGATAAGAGAGAAATATACTAGTGTGGAAAAGGAGTTCACTGAGAAACTATTAGAAATTTCCACGGAGCCTAAAAAAATAAAAGATTATTATGAGAGGCTGAAGCACTTGATGGGAGTGAAATTTGAGCTAATAAAGGAGGATAATTAGATCATAATGGATCTATTGGAACTCCAAATAGTTTTGATCCCACATATAGAATCATTGTAGAAACAGGTTCTCAAGGCCAAAGATTTGGTTAGCACACTAGATATCAGTGTTATGGATAGTATGGTAAGTTTAACTGAAGATTTAAGCAAGAAAATCATAGTGTTACAGAAACTTAAGGACACATGGAAGGAATTACTCAAGGATACACATGATAAGTACAAAACTATTTTTGACAAGATCCCCACAACAACAAAGAAGTAAGTTCTTATTTTGGGATTTTTGTTAAAAAAGGGGGAAAGTATATAGTAAGGGGGAATATATGTTTACAATTGGATATATGTACATGAATTATTACTTTAGGGGGAGTAATAAGTTTTAAAAAGGAGGAATGGATATATGAACAAGGAAAAAATTTGAATTTTGTTGATGACTTTGAATTTTTTAACAAACATACCTAATTGATGCCAAAGGGGGAGATTGATACTCCTAAGAGTTATTTTGTTGTCATTAGTTATGAGGAAGTTATATTATTTGTCAAAGTCATTTGGCAATGAAGGAAAGACAAGTTGGTAAAGCATGGAAAGTTATTCGATAAAAGAAATAAAGAACATAGAATTTCGGTAAAGGAAAAGAAAGTTTAGCCACCGATCAAGATAGAACCGACAACCAAACTGAGAAGAGAAGACAACTACCAAGAAAGAAGAAAATGTTTTACTGAGCATAGCAAGCTGACACAAGGAGAATCTTTAAGTACATTGAACCTAGACACCGAACAAAAAATCATTTACTAATCTCAAGGAGATTGTATGAAAGAACATTGGAGATTGAAACATGATGATTACACATGATTACAAGTTGAGATCTTCCAATGAGAATAAAGTATGGAATATGCATTAGAGGAGTAACCAATGCTAGCACCTCTTGTAGAAATGATTCTAGAACACTTAGCATTGCTTCTAGAATTGTATAATTGGATTAGAGAAGTAAAGAATCAATGTGGCATATATGAATGCAAGAGGAGATTGCATGCGTGTAGAAGATTATTGAGAAGGTGTTGAGAAGATAAGTCACTAAGTACAGAGTAGTGAAGAATAGATAGAGATTGTGATTTAGAAGTGAATCTACCGAGTACTAAATTGTTATTGTGAAAGGTACACAATATGAGGTAATGAGTTATTGAGAATAAAGAGTCTGATATGCATATGTTTGATGCAAGTTTGACAGACATATTTTATGTTATTGATTAGAGAATAATCAGAATTGTAAAGTCTCTTAACCAAGTAGATCCTAAAAAATCTTAATTTTCAATCCTTTAACCAGGTACAACTCTTAGATTAGAATTGTAAAATCTTTTCACAAGGTAGACTTAGTAGTCTTAAGACTCTTAATCAGGTTAATCTTAACAGGGTAAGCTATCAAAAATAACTAAAAAATTGTAGCTCTAACAAAATAAACTTTATTTTGTGGTAGTGAAGTCTTGTGGGTGTCATCCCCACCACAGTTTTTATCCTCTAACAAGGATTTATGTGATACCAAAATATTTGTGTTATGTGTTGACTGTTATATATTTTTTATGAGATGCATGAAAAAGCTATAAATTTATAAAATGGTTAAGAAGGAAAGGTTAATTAGTTTAAAAGTGTTTTGCAGTATTGATTCAACCCTCCCCTCTTAGTAGTCACCTATTGCATAGCTCATCCAACAATGTCAATCCAAAATGGTGTCATCTATAAATATTTTATGTAGAGCTATGGTACCATGTGTAGGATCCTAATTGTAATAAATAAAGTCTTCAGAGAAGGGGGTGAACAAAATATAATATACATCCTTTGGTGTCACAGGGATCTCTCTAGTCAGGAGGTGAAAGGTATTATGCTCAGAGTGGAATCTATCCACAAGTGTGGTGAGTAGTCCATGATTAACATGAATATCTGGTAAAGTAGCAAGCTTATGGTGTAGGAGCACCTAAGGGTACTAGAAGACCTACTAGAAGGCTTATGTAATGGTTTTGTCTATTGGGTCAATAAGTCCTAATTCTCCTAATAAGGGTCATAGGACCAAAAATATGCAATAAGGGTATTTGAAGTACCTAGATGGGAAATAAGTTGTTTCAAGTCATATTTGATGTAATGAAAGAAATTTAAATCCTTTTGGCTAGGTGGGATATTTTAAAAGGCAATATGTAAAAATTTGCTAAATTTGAATTCAAAAAGTAACGACTAGCGAGCAACAAGGGGTAGTTTTGATGGTTTAGTTGGTTATGGTCGGGTTTGGATAGGAAATTTTTTTGTAATTTATTGTTCACTCATAAATGGGGTTTTGGAACCCAAGAATGGATAGAGAGATATGTAATGAATAGTTTTTGACAATAAACTTGAACATTTTCCTACAATTTTAGACTGATTTTATGCATTTTTAGTCACACAAACCTATGATTACACCTCTCCTTGGATTGTAATGATGGTATAAATTATTTAACATTTTTTTAAATCCATTTAAAACCTATATTGAATATTCTTTAAGTTGTTTTCATAAAAGGATCAAATTGGTCTGAGTTTTGTTGTGTAGATAGTTTTGAAGGTTTTGAGGGACAAATGTATCTTTGACCCATTATAATTTATATGGATACTATACCTTGTGGAATGGGTCTATTTATATGTACTATAATGATTACTAACATGAATAGTGCAGTGAATGCAAGGTTATAATTTGGTGATCACCATTTGAATGAAAAGTGCTACATTGAAGGGTTAGTGTGAAAGATGCAAGGTAAAGGTCTAAGAGATTTGTCTTAAGGAGGACCACCTTTTATGTTGGTAAGTGTGAATATATAATGGATACATGGTTTTAGGACCATTGGTTTAGTTGGGAAGTCTTAGGAAGGCATTGTTTGAGAAAGTCCTAGGTTTTTAGGCCTAGGAAGGAGGGTTTGGTATTTGGTCGATCAAATTTATATGGAAATCAAAATCAGTATGAAAATCATTTTTTTGGGAGCATGCTAAAAGACTTCCATAGGTTTATGGATCTTGGAGAGACATATTCTTAGTATTTTTTTTGTAAACGAGGCCTAAATAGGCCTTTTTTGGAGGTCGTAGGGTACTAGTCTTAGGGATTGGTCCAAAAAATTCATTGGTGATTTTGGAATATGTTATGTAATATTGAAATGGGTATTTGAATCTATAATTTTATTTTCAAGTGGTTTGGGAAAACTTGGAGATAAGTGGTAATTACTCATTGGACAAGGCTAGCAAGATTTAGGCCTAAATTGTGCACTTTTGCATTAGAAGTTATAACTCTACAAAATGGGAATATAAACCTTTGGGACAAGGTGTCTAGGGTGTGTTGATGCCCTTAGAAGAGTTTGGAAAATTTTCTTAAAGTGAGAACTACATTTGTATGGTTTGGTACAATCTAGATAAGGAGGGTAAACAAGGCAACGTTGGAGTTTGGGAACATAATTATGGTACTAGAAATTTTTTTTTTTGTAAATAATAGAGATTATATATCTTTGCATCATAGTGGTATTAGAGAAGAGAGTAAATCCTTGAAAGGGTAAAGGAATGGTTACTTGGGTTGAAGATTTGTGGTAAATTGTGAAGATGCCTCCAAAGAACCAAATTGCTAGGGAAATGCAAGAGATGAGAGAAGCTATTAAATAAAGGGAAAAAGAGTTGAGGGAAAGGAGAGAATGAGATGTAGTAAGTGAAAGAGAAATAATACAAGTGAGGAGAGAAAATGCAACCATCTTGGCAAGGTTGGAAGCCTTGGTAAGAAACCCTAGGAGGGATGAGCATGAAGATCAAGAGGGTGATGCTAAAGCACATAAGAGTCCTAATGGAGGGGATGGGGGTGAGTTATATCATGAATAATGAATAATAGTAAGGTTAATGAATTCATTCCAAGGTGGTGGAAGCAAGATAAATTTTAATTTTCCTATCTATCATGGTAATAGGAATAGTGAAGAGGTTTTGGGGTGGATAGATGCCCTAGAGAACTACTTTGAGTATGAAGACATGAATGAAGACAAGAACGTAAAGTTTTCTAAGACAAAATTAAAAGGGACTAGTCTAACATGGTGGAGTAGTGTGCAAAATAAGAGAGGGGCTATAGGAATGGCTAAAATCACATCTTGGAGTAGGATCACAACCATGATGAAGGAAAATTTCTTCCATCTTATTATGCAATTTAGACAAAGAAGTTGAGACAAAACTTGAGGAAAAAGGATATAGATGTGATGAAATATACTGAGGAATTTCCTAAGTTGAGTAGAAGAGGAGGATTGGAAGATTAGGAAGAAAAGGTATCTAGGTATTTAAATGGAAATAGATATAATTTGCAGGATGAAATTGGGTTGAGTGTTCCTAAGACACTAGGAGAATGTTTTCAGTTGGGAATACAGATAGAATAGAGGGTAAAGAGGAAGAAAGGGAGACAAGGAAGAAGTGGAAAAGGTAATGAAAGTAGAGGAAGGGGAAGCATGCCTAATAATGAAGGCCAAGGGCAAGGTTGTAGTGATAAAGGAAAAGAACCCATTTCTGAGTAGAGAGGAGGATACATAGGTGGAGGAAGGTTTGAATCAGGAAGAGGAGCATGGGTGTTTATAGGCAGATGTTACACATGTAATGAGGTTGGTAAAACTTCATTCAAGTGTTCAATGAATTAAAAAAGTGGTAAGAGGAATGAGAAAAGAGTTTAGTTATTGCAAGAGGAAGAGAACCAAGAGGTTAAAGCCTATGGAAATGTAGATCTAGTGCTTGAAGGAGACATGTTGATGTTTAGAAGAGGACCAATACAACATCAAGTGACACAAAAGGTATAAATTGTCATAAATCAATGCAAGAGCCAAGGTAAAATATACAAAATTAGTGTTGATTCAGGTTCACATCATAACTTAGTCTCACAAGAATTGGTAGAAATATTGCACTTAGAATTATTACCACATAATAGGCCTTATAAAGTATCTTGAGTGAATGATAGTCAAAATATGTTAATCCAAGAGCAAGAATATGCAGAGTTTTCTATTGGTGACTAAAATGATAGATTCTTGTGTGATATTGTCCCTATGAATTGTTGCCACATCCTATTAGGGAGACCATGGAAGTACATGAGAAGAACTTTGCATGATGGGTTTCATAATACTTTTGTTGTTAATAAGGATGATAGAACCTTCACTTTGATACCTTTGTAAGATAGTCATGATTTGGAGCCGAGGATCATATGCATAGGAAAGAAAGAGTGCTTGGATATGAAATTTACTAATGAGGATGGAACCAAAGACAAAGATTAGAAGGATGTAAAATAATCAGTGGTGTTGCAAGGGGATTAGTTTGATAGTAAACTATTGAGCGTGCTAGGTCTAAGACAAGAGATTTCAGGAAGTATGCAAGATGGTGTGACTGTAGGGGACATCAAGTGTCCTATAAAGAGATGGGTTATAGAAACAAATATCCATATGATATCTAAAGGAGGGGAAGGTCACATAGAATTTGAGAAGTAGCTTAAAATGGATGAAGGATAGTTAAGATAAAACTATGAATGGGAAAAACCAAATACTATGTTTTTGACATCTAACGAAAAGTTTGTTATAGGTTGTATGTGGAAGCACAAATGGGATCATGATGAGTTTTAATTGCAATAGATGCCCCATGGAGAAGAGACAAGTTTCAGAAGACCTTCTAGATGAATGGATGACATGAGGACTAGGTCTCTATTCTCTTGGGACAAGATATTTTTTATGGGGGGGAGGGGAGTATGGTGCAGGAGCACCTAAGGGTAATAGAAAGCTTATAATTCATATAAGGCATGGGTAAGGTAATAAAATTTAATTATGACTTAAAATGATGTAATAAGGCATGAAAAGATAAAATATATAATGGTTTTGTCTATTGGGTCAATAAGTCTTAATTGGCCTAATAAGGGTCATAGGAGCAAAAATATGTAATAAGGGTATTTGAATTACCTAGATAGGGAATAAGTTATTTCAAGTCATATTTGATGTAATGAAGGAAATTTAAATCCATTTGGGATGGTGGGATAGTTTAAAAGGCAATATGTTAAAAGTTGCTAAATTTGAATTCAAAAAGTAACAGCTAGTGAGCCAAAAGGGGTAGTTTTGATGGTTTAGTTGGTTATGGATCAGTTTTGGTTAGAAAGGTGTTTTTAATGCATTGATCAAGAATATACGAGGCTATAGAACCTGATCATGGATAGAGAGATATGTAATGAATAATTTTTGACAATAAACTTGAATGTTTTCCTATAATTTTAGACTGATATTGTGCATTTCCAGTCACACAAACCTCTGATCACACCTCTCCTTGTATTGGAATGATGGTATAAATTATTTAAAATTATTTTAAATCCATTTACAACCTATATTGAAGATTCTTTAAGTTTTTTTCATAAAAGGATTAGACAAGTCTAAGTTTTGTTGTGTGGACAATTTGAAGGTTTTGAAGGACAAACGTATCTTTGACCCATTCCACTTGATGTGGATATTGTACCTTTTGGAATGGGTCTAGACCTATTTAATATAATAATTACTAACATGAATGGTGCAAGGAATGCAAGGTTATAAGTTGGCGATCACCATTTGAATGAAAAGTGCTATGTTGAAGGGTTAGAGTGAAAGGTGCAAGGTAAAGGTCTAAGAGATATATCTTAAGGAGGACCACCTTTTATGTTGGAAAGTGTGAAGATATTATGGATACATGGTGTTAGGACCATTTTTTGAGTTGGGAAGTCTTGGGAAGATGTTGTTTGAGAAAGCCCTAGGTTTTTAGGCCTAGGAAGGAGGGTTTAGTATTTGACCGGTCAAATGTGTATGGAAATCTAAATGAGTATGAAAAGAATTTATTTGGGAGAATGATACAATACTTCCATATATTTTTGTTTCCTGGAAAGACATATTTTTAGTAGTTGCTTTGTAAATGAGTGCTAAATAGACCTAATTTGGAGGCTACAACATACTGGCCTAAGGGTTTGATCCAAATAATTTATAGGTGAGTTTGTGATATGTTATGTAAGCCTCAAAAGGCTATTTGAATTTGTAATTTTTCTGGCAAGTGCTTTGGGAAAACTTGGAGATAAGTGGGAATTACTCACTAGATAGGGCTAGTAGGCTTTCAGCCTAAATTATGTACTTTTGCATCATAAGTTATAACTCTGTAAAGGGGGAATATAAAATTTTTGGAAATGGTTTCTAGGGTGTGTTGAGGTCCTTAGAAGAGTTGGGACAATTTTCTTGAAGTGGGAACCACATTCAAGTATGGTTTAGTGCAATCTAGAGAAGGAGGGTAAACAAGGAAACCTTGGAGTTTGGGAACATAATTGTGGAACTAGCAAGATTTTATTGTGTAAAGAATAGAGATCAAATATCTCTGCATTAGTTTCCACAACCCACACTTCTCAATGATGACCTTGTCCTGATTTGATAATTGATGCACTAATCTCAAGGCCTGAGGGTAGGAAAATCAAAACTGTGGATCCGCTAATTGCTCCTGCATCATGAAAACAATACAGGCATTATTACTCGATCAAAATCATGAAAAATATTCCAAAATCAGATAATTAAAGAATCTAGACAGGTACAAGATCAAGCAAAGAAGCCAAAAGGACAAGATATGTGATCATAAAATTTCAAAAAAGGCTAAGAAAACAAACACTATTTTTAATAAAATAAAACATAGTTCACCATATTATTATATGATAAAACTCAATAAAGGGTTCTATACAATTTTTGATATGATAAATCTTCATAGGTCATATGATAGAAGGGTCAAGTTTGAAGGTTTGTACGACTAAAGGGGATTTCTAGTACAATGAAAGTTTTTAAAGGATGCAATAATATGGTTTTCACCATATTGTTGCATGATAATTCCTATAGGCTAGTATGATAGGAGACTTCTATCGTATGATAATTTGACATTTTGTATTTGAAACATGAAGAAAATATACAAATTTGCATCAAAAATCATAAAACAAGAACAAGGATCAAAGACTTACTGGTGCACCGTAGTTCTGAGGCTATTTGTGTTGCCTATGAAGCTTGAATTGATGCTTATGCACTATAACTATCATGTTTCTCTCTCTGAAGGATCAAAACTCTCAAAATTCAACTGTTCAAATGAATTTAAAATGACCCCTTGGACCCCTTTTATACCCATTTGACCTAATTTTCAAAGTCCTCTAATTGACTTCAAATTGACTCCCCTACCTATTTCAAATGTCCTAAATCCATTTTTGTGATTGAAATTGAAATACAAGATCAAATCCCTAGTCAAAAATCTTAGTCAAAGTTTTAGTCAATGTAATTGACCATAGGGGCAATCAAGCTCATCAACTCAAATCAGTCATGATGTGAGGTCCTACCCCGACCCATCCTAGCTCAACATTCATTTTGACATTTGATTCATCAGGATGATACTTTGAGTATAGACATTTGATCTATTTTGGATTACATATGCTATCATTGGATCTTATGAGATGTTTGTTATAGATTTTTATGATGATCATGTTAGTCTTACTCTTTATATATGCTCAGTTTGGTTCCATGATTATCTATGATATATGAATTCTGCATTTTGCATTTGTTATGTCATCTTTTAGTATAATGAATATTGGTGGAATCGTGGTTCTATGATTAGTTTAGGATTACATGCTTATGTGGAAATTGAATCGATATTTTGATGTTAGAAGAATTAGGGTATAATGTGGATTATGTAATGTTTCATGAAATGCAATTATATATATTGTTAAGTTTAGATGTTAATACTTCATTTTTGAAATGATTATTAATGCAAATATTTTATGATATACTGACATCGAAATTGAGTGTGCAGGAACATGGTTATGGTTGTAAATTCAGGGAAATAAGAAAGGATCTAAGTGCAATCAGTTTGAAAATAAAGTCGACTCTAAGAAGAGAATGACCTCTTTGTATCGTGTTTTTATTCATAAACGTGATGCCTGTGTGTATGTGGTTGACAATGTTTGTAAATGTATGTTTGAAAATAAATTTCATTTTTTGTGAAAATATAAATGTATTTGTCCACAAAGCATGCCAAATGTGTATGTGATGTGTGCTTTAGTGAGGTGTCACTTGACACCATGGTGATGATGTGACATGATTGAGTGGAATAAGGACCCCACCCTCTCCTTAGTTGGTTTTGAGTATTCCTAAGCTAGGTAGGTGGTTTAAGGAACCAAGATTTATGTAACCAATACTCCATTTTCGGATGCAAGTTTAACTGGGGTTTTTGAGGGGTTTTGTGGAGTCCCAGGGTGTGGTTTAGGTTGGATTTTGGTGCCCCAAGGCTAGTACTTGGGTTAGGGGGCTTATTTTTTCTATGTCCACTTTCCTAGGCCACCTTTTTGCCTCTCCAAATGGGCCATTTTTGATATAAACGAAAATGGAAATGCTATCTAGGATGTGTCACCTTTTCATGTGTTGAAATTCATTCCATACCTTTAGTAAGGGCAAGTGTCACTTTGTCTAGGATCTAGAAACCTAATTGTTTTGGGAAGAGAGATGTGAGAAGAATGTTAGAATGTCTATAGGGGATAGAGACTTAGGAAGAGGACACACTTGTTCATTTTTGTCTATGTTAGATTTGGAGAGAGTGAGAGGAGATCTAGAGAGGTTTGGACTAGTAGATTTGAGAAGGATAGCAAGCTTGAAGTCAAGAGGAGCTCATCTTCAACTCTTCAATTTAGCCTTGGCTTAGGAGGAGGTTGGTGGATTCTATCTTGTGATTGTTTTGAATATGCTTGAAAGAAATGTACTATGTGAAATTTGTAAATTGTATTACCTTGTGTGAATCTTTTATTGTTTGGTTTCTTTTTGAGATTTTGCTTTCATACTTGTTTGTCTTCTTGAATTGTTTCATGTTTTTGGGTGTGCAAGTTCACTCCTCATCCTTGGAAGGATTTGAGGAGAACTTGGGGTGAAGCACCTATTTGGGATCTCTTTATGTATGAGAACATGGTTGTATGGGCACCATGAGAGCCTTCTTATGTTTGTTTGGGGGCCATAAGGGAATTGTTGATGCTCATGGATTTGAGTTGTTTGGTTGGAAGGGCCTTGTGAAGGCTTGTAATATATGTTGAAATGTTGTTTTGTTATAAGTTAGGTGTCTTCATAAGAGAAGATTCCACCTTCACCCATCTATGGATTCTATATTTAGAGTCCTTTGTGCAAGCTTGGGAAGGGAGTAAAATGTGAAAAAATCTATGTTCCAGATTGTGTTTGAATGTTTATGCTTTGTGTTGTATGAGTGTATCCCATCCTATCCTTGTTTCCCCTAGCTCAGGGGTGGCCATTTAATGGCCTAGGTTGGGAGGTGAGCCTCCATGGCCATGTGAAGAAAGTCTTGTGTTTGTAGGTTTGGTTTCTTGGCTTGAAGAAGAAGTCCAAGTTTGAAGTTTCAAGTTAAAGTTGGAAATTTCAAAAAAGACTGATCTAGGGTGTATCTGGTTGAGAGATCTTTCTCTATCCATTTGTTTTTTTTTTCTATAACAAAGGAATTGTAATAATATAAGAGCTAGAATAAGACTGGTTATTTTAGTAGTTTATTTTGAATTAGTCATAGTAAATATATTGTTCTCTTAAAAGTTCTAGTTTATGCAACTATTAATTGAATTTTAAATTCAGTTCTCTGCTTAAATGTTATGTGAATTAGATATGGACTAGAAATGTCAAATTATTTTATTTGCCCAAAAAATGTTGAGTTCCCTGCAACTGTAAATTTCTTATTTGATCAGTTTTTCCAGCATATATGTAATATGAAACTGTTATGTACAGGAAGGTTAATTTAGTTCTTCTTATTGCTTCTTAAAAGTTTAAATTTTCTGTATCTGTGTGGAGCATTATATTGCTGTTAAAAGATTACTACTATTATTATTGTGATTTGAATTTTGAATTAGTAAATGCCTTTAGTCTAAGCAAGAAATCTAGCAGGTGGTTAGTTAAATGGGTACATGGGAATATACATAAGAACCTGGTAATAAGATTTTTTAAAATCTATTTTACAATAGTACGGAATTAAATGGTTTGCATGTCTGAGTATATGACTTTTTCTTCTATCAAGTTTGTAAAACAAATAACTGGTAAATACTAAATGAAACTTGTGTACAAAAAATTTCTTTTCAGACTAGAGATTGTATAACAGTTTTAAAAATGAACAAAATTATGTCAAACTGAAACCTTATCTTATGATAGAAAATTTTATGTACTAAACTGGAAATCTGTTGTAATTATTCTCAAAAGAATGAATAAGTTCATTTTCTGTACTCTATCTATTTCAGATTTGATGTTGAGTCTACTGTGTAATAATCTACATATTCTTGCTATTATAAATATACATATTTATATAGCACAATACTATATAAATATATATATTTATAACACAAAAAAAATATAAATAATTTGGTTACAATGCCATAAATTTACTGTTCTGTTCATATGATTAATAAACTTGTAGTGTAAACTTTGTATGCATATATGTTATATATAATATATCTTACATAATTTTTTTTATGTATGATATATAATATATAAACATATTTATTGAAACATTTCTTAAACTATTAAAATAAAAGGCTAATATAAATTAAGCCACTAAACAAATTGTAACTTATAATATTATATAATATAATATTACATAATATATATTATACATAAAATAATGTATAATATATATTATATAATATTATATATCTATATAATACCATGTAATATTATATAATATAATATTACATACTATATTATATACATTAAACAATGTATATAATATAATATTAAAAAAAAACAATTTTTAACATGTTATAAAAAAAACATTGTTGTGCATACGCATGAGGGCCGAAGCCCTTCCTTTTCCCTAACCCCCGCGCATAGCAGCGCTGCCGTGACTCTAAGTCACGACAGTGCCTAAGCACTGTCGTGGCTACAGTCATGGCAGTGACTGTTACTGCCGCGGTTGGCCACAGACATACGGAGGAAGGGCCTCCTTAAAAACCTAGCAAATAAAAAAAAATAATATATATTATTTAAAACTATTAAAAAAAAATGCCCAGAATCGTATGATAAGATACATCGCCATTTCTATGGCATGTTAACAGAATTTTTCATAAACACCTGTTCTATTAAATGGATTAAAAAAAAAAGAATAAATAAAACTGAGGGCTCTACATTTCTTAACTTAAGTTATTACCCAGAAGCCAAAATACAAAATCTATCTGACCTATAAATGAAAACAGCAGATGGTGTTTATCCGGATTAAAAGAAAGAGACTCTCTTATGGATTAAGAGATCTCTTGTTGTAGCTCATCCTCATACACTGTGAGATATACAGCTCAACTCATCTTCTTCATTTCTTCCTCAGACCTGCACAACAAAAAAATAAAACAATAATGAAGACATTAGGGTTTCTTAGTGCTAAAATAGGTCCCAAGCCCTAATTTTGAATTAGGGTTTGGGAAAGGAATAAGGAAATATAAAAGACCTTTTATTCATGTCTTCTTTAATGGTGAGTTTTAAATTTCCTCTTAAGAGTTTTAATTTTAATTTTAATTTTGATAGTTGGGGACTTTATGTTTTTAGCAAAGAGAGAATTTAATTAATTTGGTGACAAAGAAATTTTCTTTTCTATTAGCCTATGTGTCACATTTTAATAGTTCCCTAAGATTTATAATAATTAAGTTTATGATGTGGCTTTACCTTTGTAGGTTTTATAAAAAAAATAAAATTATATAAAATTATGTAATTATTCAATTAGAAAATTAAATCACTTGTGCCTAGATATAATAGTTAAGTAATTTTCTTTTAAATCTTTATTATTTTATTTTATTTTTAATGTTTAACCAAATTGATTTAGGTATTGTTATGTTGTTATATTAACGGTATTGATTTAAAAAGTTATTGAAGTTGATTACGGGGTTAAACCTACCATTTTATGAATTTTAGGAATAAATTTTATTTAATGAATTTTCTAAGTTTTACAACGTGATAACTGTTATAAAAATTAATAAGGGAATATAGTTTATCCATGCTTTGCCAAAGATTTTTATTTATCATTCTAGAACTCCACTTAACTCTTTTATTTCGAATAATTATTTTTACTCCTTAAATTTTTAGGGATAGACATTTTTTCCTAGAACATCACGGAAACATAGGGAAAGGTTTTCCCCTTTGAAAACTCTTATTATTTCCCTTGTCGCCTAATGACTTCTGCCGTGTAAGGGATGGAGGCACGCCAGCTCTTGCCTTATGATCCCTTATGTGTCATAGGGTGACTTGCCCAAGTGAGCTTACGATTCCAAAGTTTCGTGTCGATGGGCTTTTGTGAAACCTAGTTGTCCTAGGTGTATGTTAGTGTTTGTTTTAAAATTTTTTTTGTTGTTCTGTTTTTCTCCGATTATTTTGGGCATTACACGAGTCTAAGAAACAACTTCACCAAATCAAGTTGACAATGTCAATCCAACATGGTCACACCATGATCAAAGTGAGTCAAAATATAGTCAAACCTTGGTCAAATTTGTTCAAAATGACCTAAATCAATCCCAAAAATCATTTGAAATCAGTTGAAATCTCATCATTTCTAATCGCAATCAACATCTTTTATCAACCAAGTCAGTCAAAATTATTATGGTGACTTGGCCATATTCTAATTTTTCTCCCGAGGGGGAAACATCATTGCATAATCAAGTTGATAATTGAACTGTAATAATCAAATCAAGAAAAACCTCATCACTAGAGGCATCTGAACTTCATCAAAACCCACATTAAGCTATACAATCTCTCTATACAAGTGATTTCATTGATTCACATTAAATTACTCAGGGCATGCATCTAATTGAGTTTCAACACAACTAAAGCTCTAGGGGAATATTATATTCATCACACCACATCAATCTAATATTGTTTTCCCTAATCAGGTAATTGGCTTTGTTAGGATTGATAACAAGTAAACTTGTTAAATCAGCCTCTTCATGATAATTAGTTTTAGCGCACTTCATCAAGTTAGTTATTCATTCAAATCTAATGGGTTAAGAATTTTCCAAACATTGATCAATTTGATCACCTCAAATTAAATTGGTTGGTTGTCATCATCATCAAACAGGTGTTCAAGTTCATCACTTTACATCAAGATGAGAATTCCAAGTCTCTCTCTATTGACCTTTATTTGATCAAGATCAGAGTCAATAATTTTGGTTTCTGATCAATCAAGTTTAGAACCAATACCTTAGTATCATCTATCAGTCTTCACCCAATCAAGCTTAGAGTTGGTATGATCAGTATTTTCTCAATCAAGTCAAGAGATGATATCTTTGATCTTCAATTGATTTTTGTTCGATCAAGTTTAGAATCAATTCTTAACTAGGTATAGTTTCATCACTTCACATCAAGCTATTTCCTAGTCCAACATCATATATTCTTTGAATCATCACACTACATAGATATCAATGTTGGGATGGAGAGATAGGGTAATGAGAGGGGAGGGGTGAACTAGTGCCCAAAAAAACTTTCAACTCTCAAACCTTAAACAACAAACAGTAGTAACTTCACATATAACTTGAATCGATTGTATGTATCATTCATTCATTTAACTTGTAAAAGTAAATACCATGAAATCAACAATATATCTATCACATAACACAAGTCTTTTGGTAATGTAGAAACCCTTGTTAGAAGGTAAAAACTGCGGTGGGGATGACACCCACAAATTATTTACTACTGCAGATAGAAAAGGTTTGCCTATTAGGGCTACAAGTGGTGATCACTTCTGGTGATCTTACCCTGTTAGGAGTAACATTTTAGATCAATTAGATCTACCTAGTTATAGGATTTTAACAACACTACTTTAGTGTGCACTCGATAAAGAGATTTACATAAAAGATTGTTAGGTCTACTATGTTAAGAGATTTTGGGTTTCTCTATTACAATGATTAGAAAATAATAGAAAGTATCTGAAAATTGACAACTCTATCTTGTCTGATATAGATCTATGAAATACTGGATAGATATCACCTTTTCATGTGAAGATGTCAACTTTGAGCTGCTCGGTAGCCTTGTCTGATTCTTCTCAATCAGAATATCTATGTATTCTATTCTCCTCTATCTGATAACTGATATCTTGAAGTTGGCTTGATGCTTTAAGAACTTCTTCACTCCATTCCATTCACACACCAACAAATGATGTGAATTACATTTATATAGCATACTACTTATGCCTCTTAAAAAAATTAGGTTACAATATCTTAGAGAAAACCCTAAGATCTATGATGTACAAAATTAACCTAGATCTAGAAATTACATAGAGATCATCATTGCAATTAATGAATATATCTATAATAAATGATCCTCGATCTTGGTAAAATGTTTTGTGATTATGTTGTAACCATCTACATAGATAAATGTGCCATAACTCATTACTATGCCATTTTCTATGATGCCCGATAAACACTGTATATACTGCTCGGTAGTTACACTGGTGCTTCGGTGTCTAGTCTACTCAGTGTTTACTATCGCTCAGTATCAGTGTACACTGATGCTCAGTAAAATTGCTTTGGTGCTCAATGTAAAGGACTTGATCGACTAGCTTGAAGTGCTTGCTTTTACCGACTAGCTTGAAGTGCTTGCTTTTACCGACTAGAGTAGCATAGGTAATCGACGATGTCTTTGATGCTAATGACAATCTTTAATGCTCAAATAGAGATAACTATCTCCCCATTAGCATTAGTATCAAAATCTTAAATGTATACAGACCTTATGTCTCAAAATATTTTCTATCTCCACCATTTATACATAGATACTTATCAACAAAAAATTTCTATACTCCCCCTCAGTGCATGCTCCCGGTAATGTGTAGTATAATTAGCATTTATTTAGATATTTGGCATATATATTGTTATCCCCCTTTTTGATATTATTGCCAAATGCAAAAATGTATACTTACATCTTATAAAAAATGTGCTTATGGGTTTTCTTCAATGACTCCAAGAGGTTTTCCCATTCCTCTTTCAAATTGGTGAGAGCAATGTGCTCAAGACCGACTTGTGCATGAATGTCAAAGATGTTGTCCAACACAAAGATTTCTAGTGTTGCAACAAATGTTTATTCCTTGAAAATATGCTTCTCAAAGATTTTCAAATATGGAAGCAACTCGGTTTGCAATTCTGTGACTTGGTCACTTATTATTTATTCTTTCTTTTTGAGGTCTGCTCTTAACCACCGAAGTTCTTGAACTTTCAAGATGTGCTTGGAAAATGCTTGAGGCTTGGTTAAGGCTTCCTGTGCACTCACTTGGATTTCTTTATCAAGCTATTTTATCTTTGCACTAACCTCGGTAGTGAAAGTGTCCATAGTGCATAGCTTTATCAAAATTTGACTAATTAACTAAGTAATAGATTGAATGTCAGTTACTACCTCAGATAACTTTACCTTATTGATTTCTACTTCTTGGGTAATATTTTCTGCAAGTTTATGCTATATTTTAGATTCTTCCCTTTCTTCTATTCTCTTTTCTACTTCTACATATGGGGCATTTATTTCTTTTGAAAGTGTAGCAAGTTGGTCCATTATTGGAGTATCTTCATTTATGTGTATCTCTGGTATGACCTGTTGTAAGATATCTCTTACATTTTCAAGTATTTCCTTTCTCTTGCACTCTTGTCTCAGTTTTTCTTGTGCTTCCTTCCTTTTACACAACTCCCATATTTTCTTAATTCCTCAGGGCTTAGGGTCCTTGGGTCACACTCTAGTATAAAAATAACTTCTTCTAAGGTGACCAACCCTTTTCCTCGCTTCTTTTTCTTCTTCTTCTTCTCAGGTTCTTTAGGTGAGCTTGTTTGAGTGGTACGATTACATTTACCTCAGAACTTTGTGTAACCTATCTAGTTGACACATTATCTTCCTTCTGGTGCTCCTCGATGACCTTGGTGTTAGTTGACTAAGTCAGAGCCTCTGATGTAGTTTTCGGTGGAGTAGCCTCGGTTACATTAGGATTATCTTGATCCTTAGTTTTTGTCTCTATTACCTCTTTCTCTTCAGGCTTGTTTGTGTGAGCTGGTATCTTTGTTCCTTGTTCCCCTATTGTATCCTTTGATTTCTTAGGGTCTGAGCCTTTGGGTTGTTCTTGTGATAAAATTTCAACTGCTTCCACAAGAATATGAAGCTCTCCCAGTAACGATGTGATTGTAGATTCGGTAACATGACCTTCATCTTGTGTACAATCTAGTGCAATGTTCACATCTTCATCTTCATCTTCATCTCTATCATTAGGATCACCATTAGTAATATCCTCAATGAGTACATCTTCATCATGTTTTTCCTTAGTTTGGATCTCTGCTGGATCCGGTGTATCTTGTGAAATACTTATTACTTCATTGAAAAGTGTTGTATCAATCACCTCTATAAGTGATACATCTATTTCTTTTGTCTTTTTTTCCAAATCAACATCATCTATGTAGATGCCTTTTCCTTTTGATCTCTGTCTCTTCTTAGACAAATTTAGAAATGCATTCTTCTCAGCTTGCTCTTTTGTTGCAATGATTGATGTCCAAATGAGCTGGCTAGACTCATCAATATCTACTAGATTTTCATCTAATACTTTCATAGCCCGACCTTTTACTCTAAATCTCCTAGAGTAATTGTTCATATATTCATCAATTTCATGAAGAGATAAATTTGGAGCTGCAAAAAATAGGGCTTGTTCCCTCATCTTCTTTTCAGTGTCCAAGGCTAGGATCACTTCGAATTTATTCTCTCATCTAATGCCTTGGGCAATTGTTTGGAAAATTCCAATCGAACTCATTTGAAGCTTATCATCATCTGGATGACTGCCTCCTCAATTTTATTTTGATCCTCAGTAGACATTTTGTCAAATTGACTAAGTTCAGGATCTATGAGTTCTCCATTTTGAATTATGTTGGTAGCAACTTCATCAATTGTTTTGTTCTTGTTGCTGACAACCTTGAACTGATTTGTGTCATTTTCTTCATCTTCAAGGTCTTCTCTTCCTCTTATTACCTTTCTCCTTTTCCTTGGTGCCTCAGCTATGACCTTGGTTCCTCTTTTTTCATGTCTTGGTCAATGTAGTTGCCTTTGGTTTTGTTGCCTTCATAACTCCCTTTTTCAAAGGTGGCAAAGCTACGATTGCTGACCTTGTTTGTGCTCTAGACTGCACTGGCAACTGCCTCTTCTTTGGAGTTGGAGTGAGAGAAAATGGTATTGAATATTTTTCATTATCAAATTCAGTTTCTTCACTATCATGTGCTTTTTTAGTCAACAGTAACTGACCTTCAGTTACAAGTTCAACCAGTGACTCGTCAGATGAGTCAGATTCATCTCCAAACTGTTCAACTAGTGTCTTCATCATCTTCTTGGATTTCTTAGTTATTTTACCGATGACAAGACCTATTTTTATTCTAGTCTTTGCCTCTTCATAGGTTCCAAACCTTTTGGCCTTCTTGTCCTTCGGTAAAGCCAATAAAGCCTTGAGTGATTTTGAAGTGAAATCAATATCCATTTTGTATCCGATGGGGGCTAGCCATTTTGTTTTCAGCTCAACAAATTTGATTAAAGTGTGGTCAGTGTCCACTAGAAAACAAATATCCATTGCATGTTTCTCGACCAGTGAGCTAGGGATTCTACTCTGAAGATTCATCTTAATCTTAAATTTCTCAAAATAGTCATCTACAACTTTATTTAAATTATCTCCCAAACTTCTCATTATATCATAAATTTGAGTAGCAACTGGTTTGTCAGTAGGCCAATCTATGTGACCGACAGAATGAAATTTTTTTTGAATGTAGAAAAATATACACACTAGTAGTGATCCAAACTTACAGGTGTTAGAATTTGCTAACCTAATTGTTTTCATGTTCTATTCTAACTGCTTCAACTGTAACTCGACAAGGTCCAACTAGTGACCCTTCTTTATCATTTTATATGCCATGTCCACAACACTACAAGGAACACTGTTCAGTCTATTAGACTGATAGAACTTGTAACCATTTACATGAGCTACAAATTTAACTTTTGGATCCCCAATTGAAGCAATCTCCAATGCTCAGTCATCCCATACTACACCAGTATTCTTCTCAATTTCGACTCGGGAGGCACTACAAAAAGCTTTAGCCTTATCTATTGTAGGGTAACCTGTAACCCTATGAATCATTATCTTAGTTACTTTAACCAAATTATCTAGCCAAAATGTTCCCTCATGATAGTGACTGAGTACAACCCTAATCCATTCATTTTTGAAACTTTTCAAAAAATTTAGGGCTTGACTGAGTCCAATATTTTCAACCTATTTGTACTCTTCTTTAAGTTTCCCATCTTCACTACAGAGTCTTTGATATGATGCATACATCTCAAAATATCCTATTTCACCTATCTTGCAGTGAATGTAAGATCATACATCCTGAATTAGCAAAACCCTAGGTGGGATGCTTGAGCAAGCTCCCATTGAATCTATTTTAGATGTGACTTCCAGGTGCAACTTGTATTTAGGTTCATCATAGTTAGCTGAAACAATGAGGTTCACTTCCTCTTCCACAATCTTAGAATTGCTCGCAGTACATGCCATTTTAACAAACTAGGTTTTCAAAAAAAAAGTGATGAATGTGCTCAATAGGGGTTTCAACTTACTCAGAGTATGTGAAGAGTGCACTCCGTTCGATTTGCAAATTCTTTGGATGATCTTGAAAATTCTTAGCTCAAACTTGCTCTGTGAAATAATCTCTCTTCGAAATCACTAGGTGAAAAATGAACTAAGTCCTCCATGTATTTATAGCATTTTCTATTTTCCCACTTAAAACATTTGTCATTAATGCTTGACCTACTTCTAGCTCGGTGACAACTATCAACTCGGTGAATACCGTAAACTTCCAACAACTCAGTTAACACATGATTTGTTACTCAGTTGATACTGATACTCAGTTAACCTTAAATAACTTTCACCAACAAATAACTCAATACATGTTCATACATATACCGACTATGTCACTTTGTTAGCTCATAACATATAAACCATAATGCATCTTTATTCATGTAGATTTGGTATGTGCTCATCATATACAAGGAGCTATATGTAAAATAAGATCTTTTGAAATGTCTGTTCCATACATACCTAATTCACCTTAGGTGGAGGTACCGATGTCACCCAATCCAATGGATGAGGTTTCATCGACAACATTTCTTGACTCAACATTTTCATTTGATGCCTTTCTCCATATAGTGTTTTTGATTCTCATGATATCTGCAATATTGTTTCCACTCTCAAATACATGTCCTTTTTCTAGTGCTTGGTCTTTGTAGTCCTTTCTTAGATGACCAACCTTATGACAATGTAAGCATTCCATTCCAGTACTTGTCTAGCTTTGTGATTGTCTAGCCCATCTCTTCCTCATACACTTTGCTGCAATATGTCCATATCTACCACATGCTATACAATTAACCCATGTTTTGTAATCCCATACATAAGAATTACCTTGTCTCTTTGGTTGATAAGGTTTGGGTTTGTTCTTCTATTTTGGTGTCCAGACTTGCTTCATCTTAGCTTTACACTCTTATGCAATGTGTCCATGTTTGTTGCAAGTATAAGAGAGTTTCTCCATGGTAGGATTGTTAGAATTATTATTCAGTTTTTCTCTACATTCATAAGCTTGATGTCCAAATTTTCCATAGTAATAACAGTAACCATTAAACTTAGGAGTGACTTGAGGTTTACCTTGTGATTTTCTTCTGCAAACATTTGAGGTATGTCCTACTTTTCCACAATGATAGCATGACAATGTCTTAGGTCTTTGATTTTGATTGTTCACTTGTTTAGCTTGTTTGGATGATTCTCCTTCATCAGTGTAGCCTAATCTAGCTTTACTTCCAAATCTTCTTTGATTAGTCAGAAAATCATCAATCTTTTTGGAACTGTCTTCAGCGAATTTCATCATTTCATTGTGTTGTAGCTATATCTTTACTTCATTTCTCAGTTTCTCATTCTCTTCCCTGAGTATTCTCATATCTTCAAGTTTTCTTGAAAATTCACCATTTACTCGATTGACCTCCTGGTTTACAATCATCATCTGATTGGATATTTCAAAATGGTGCTTGGTGAGTCTTTGTATCTTAGTTTATTTTTCTTGAAGTTTTTTAGTTATTTCTCTTCGGTCTTCAAGAACTAGATTTCTTTCTTGCTCAGCCTGTCTAGCATTGTTCATTACATCTATCATTCTCACCATCTATGATTCTTGACCAATTTGTAGGGCTTTCACTTGTTCGGTTAAGTGAAGATTCTTTTCAGAAAAATCAAAGATTGCACTTTTAGATCCATCAGAAATACTTCCTGAACTAGATCCAATGTTATTATGTATGCATTTTTGGATTTGATTATGTGTAGTTTTTAGATCAACATTTCGGATCACACTCCATGATCCATCATTAGGAAACAAAGAGGGAAAGAATTGTAAGAAATGTTGTCAAATATATCATCAATCTCTTCTTCATGATAACTAGTCTCATTCTCCAGAATAGCCAAGTTCTTCCTCTGAACCAGTAACATTTTCAATGCATCCTTAGCTTGCTTATACTACTCTATGAACATCTGCATCTGAATATTTTGATTCTCTATTGTCTTATCCAACTTAGATCTCTCCATGGTTAGACATTTACTCTTCAGTGGTTAAACCATCCAATAAGAGATATGAGCTTTGATACCAATTGTTGGGATGGAGAGATAGGGTATTGAGAAGGGAGGGGTGAACCAGTGCCCACAAAAACTTTCAACTCTCAAACCTTAAACAATAAACAGTAGTAACTTCACATATAACTTGAATCCATTGTATGTATCATTCATTCAGTTAACTTGTAAAAGTAAATAGCATGAAATCAACAATATATCTATCAGATAACACAAGTATTTTGGTAACACAGAAACCCTTGTTAGAAGGTAAAAAATATGGTGGGGATGACACCCACAAATTCTTTACTACTGCAGATAGAAAAGGTTTGCCTATTAGGGATACAAGTGGTGATCACTTCTGGTGATCTTACCCTGTTAGGAGTAACATTTCAGATCGATTAGATCTACCTAGTTATAGGATTTTAACAACACTACTTGAGTGTGCACTTGGTAAAGAGATTTACATAAAAGACTGTTAGGTCTACTCTGTTAAGAGATTTTGGGTTTCTCTATTACAATGATTAGAAAATAACAAAAGCTATCTGCAAATTGACAACTCTATCTTGTCTGATACAGATCTATGAAATACTGAATAGATATCACCTTTTCATGTGAAGATCTCAACTCTGAGTTGCTCGGTAGCCTTGTTTGATTCTGCTTAATCTGAATATCTTCATATTTTGTTCTCCTGTGTCTGATAACTGATATCTTGAAGTTGGCTTGATGGTTCAAGAACTTATTCACTCCATTCCATTCACACACAAACAAATGATGTGAATTACATTTATATAGCATACTGCTTATGCCGTTTAACAAAAATAGGTTATAATATCTTAGAGAAAACCCTAAGATCTACGCTGTACAAAATTAACCTAGATCTAGAAATTGCATAGAGATCATCATCATAATTAATTAATGTATCTATAATAAATGATCCTTGATCTTGGTAAAATGTTTTGTGATTATGTTGTAACAATCTGCATAGATAAATGTGCCATTATTGATTACTATGCCATTTTCTATGATACTTGTTAAACACTGTATATACTACTCGGTAGTTACATTGGTGCTTTGGTGTCTAGTCTGCTCATTGTTTACTGTCACTCAGTATCAGTGTACACTGATGCTCGGTAAAATTGCTCTGGTGCTCGGTGTAAAGGACTTGACTGACTAGCTTGAAGTGCTTTCTGTTATCGACTAGAGTAGCATAGGTAACCGACTGATGTCTTTGATACTAATGACAATCTTTAATGCTCAAATAAAGATAACAATCAATTTTAAGAGGGGAAAATGTAATCACTTAAAAATGGTCTAGCAAACCCAAATCCCCTAATTTTGATTAATTAGCCTACAATTCCCAAATTAGAGGCATCAGTTAACTAGATCAAATTGTGTAAGTATTTAATCAAACTTGCTTTCATAATGAAATCAATTCTGTGATCAGGTCATCAAATCTTCAATCAAAGGAATAAAGGTAATTATATATATATCTGTGTGTGTGTGTGTGTGTGTGTGTGTGTTTGATTAAAAGTCCTAAACCCTTTTAATTAAAATAACCCATTCAAACATCCTCACACGTGTCAGCGCATAAAATCCAAATAAGGCAATAAAAAGAAAAGAAATTACCTATTTTGTCTCATCTCCAACCAAACAAGCACAAGTTTGACCAATTGTTTTTTCTTCATATGGATCGACTCACATGGATTGAGGGAAGAAGAATATTGGCCTCCCTCACCTTTGAATCTTGACTATCAATTTTGATGGAAATTCTATAAAAGAAAGCTCTTCCTAGCTCAAGAGAGATCTAGGTTTTCATTACAAAGGAACTATGTCATTTTAGTTGCTCAATTTAGATCACTTGCTAATATCATCTTAGTTTAGCATGCATTTTTCTCTTAGCTTAGATTAATCTTAGTTTTCTTTCAATCATGATTTTATTAGTTTAATCTTGCATGATAAATCTCATTTTTAGTTTAGAATCTCATTTCTAGCTTAGCTTCTTGCATGATTTCCATTAAAAGATCTTAGAGAAAAGAATGCAATCATTGCATCATGCTCTTTTGAATCTTCCATTTTAGGTCAGTCAAGTCACTAATCTATATGCTTAATCTGATGAGAAAATTTCATAGATTATACTCACTGTAATTAGAAAGCAATAAGTCAATTTTAGTGAGAGTTGTGTTCATTTTACCTAATTTGGAACATTTTAGTACTAACCCACGAATGCAATGATTTATTGAAGTGTTGGTATTTACAGGTGAAGACCAAAAATTAAACAAACAATAGGCATTTAAGAATGAGGTGAGGATGAAGAAGTTGAAGAGGGTCTTCATGATTGATGATCCTAGATTTTGGCAATGCATGACGTGATATTGGGTGAAGAATTCTTGAAAATTGATCACTGTTTTAGGAAAAAACATTGATATTTCGTTAGTGGTCTTTGCATGGGTGCTCTAATTGGGATCTAAAGAGGAGGCATTGAAGGTGATGTAGGTATATTTGAATCACTATTAGGTAGGGGGGATGATTCTAATCCTTACAATGGAGGAACCTGGAGTGGGGTTAAGGGTAGAGAATGACTATTGGAAATTTGTGGAAGAAACGATTATGAGTTATAAAACCTTTTTAGTTTGGAGCTCAATGATAAGGAAAGAAAAACACATTGCATAGGTAAAGGGAGGATGGGACATGTTGTTGGATTTTTCGCAGGTTTAGGATAAGGAAAAGTGTAAGGTATAATTGGACAAAAGGAGAGCTAAAAGGGCCCAACTAGACATAAAGGGTGGATTTTTCATTTCAAAAGGAAAAAAAGGCCCAATCTGTTGGCAATTTGGATGTGTTTTCATTGATGTCAATATATCTACAAAGTTGATTGTTAGATTCCAACATATCTATTTGTCAGTAGTGCAGTATGCTGAGTGTGATCGTGTTGTAGATCACTGGTTGTGGACATCAAAAAGTGAATATTAGTAGTTATGGACATCATAGAGGTGTTGAAGATAGTCTAAATATTATTCTTGTCTTGCTACAAAGGTTCAATTGGTGAATTGGAGGTTTTCATGATGAGGTATTGTGAGTAGTTCTTGCACTAATTTCCAGTGTTGCCAAGTATTGGTGAATTGTGGTGAATATTGCTCTGCATGGTGATATTTTTGGTTGTGGACATGTGGAATATGATTGGGACATTTTTTATGTTCTCAATTAAATTGGTTCATGGTCTAGAGGGTTTTCAAGGCATCTTTGAAGTGTATTAGTGGATTTTGGTAGTGTTCTTGAGGTCTAGCATGAGAGATACTGGTGAATTTGATGATTTGGGTGGCTTATAATATTTGTGTATTCTTCATGATTCCTATGGATGTTTTTATATGGTGTCCCTATTTATTTGATGGTCCACATCAATTTTGGTGATTCAATTTGAAGGATTTTTCAGTCGGTGGTAATTTTATTATGTTCATGGTCGATTTGATGCATGAAACATTTTGTGGATGTTTGAGGTGTGCTTTTTCATGGTGCTACATTCTCAAGGTTGATGATAAGGGAATTTTCTATGTTTTGGTGGGAAAAAAATGAATTTTAATTATCATTTTTGGCATGTGGACTTTTAGTTTGAAATTTGGGTTATGTTGACCTTGTTTATCTTTCAAGGTTGATGAATTATATATCAATTTAGTGTAATATTTTGTATTGCAGATGTGTGACTTGGTGTGAATAAAGTTTGTTGGATATATTGAGTTCAAATCGATCATCTATAGGAGGAAAATAAGGTTTGGACATATATTTGAATTGTACTTCATTGGAGCTAACCTAGGCATAAGGGTGGATGCCATTATAGAGTTCAAAAATATCAGATCATTGTTGTGTTCTTGTAAGGTAGTGAGCCTTTGTTCAGGGTTGTAGCCCTCTTGTATTTGAGCATTGAGCTCTATGTAGTGTTCTTGAATGCATGTGCATTCACCATTTGTAATATGTTATACTTATCACAAGGTATAGTCATTTTGTGGGTTTTAGCACCACCAAGGTTTTTCCCTTATCAAGATTTCCTCACTAGAAATATTAGTGTTTTGTGTTATGGATGTGTTTCTGATTCATGCATGAAAGTTTAATTTACTAGATTTGAGATAAGGGTTTTAAGGTTTAATTTTTTGAGATAACTAATTCACCCCATCTCTCAGTTGTCTATTTCCATATTTCTATTAACTGGTATCAGAGCCAAGTTTCTTGGAGGAATCTTAATCACTTGAGGGTGATCTAAGATTGAAGATTATAGGGATGGTCTAAGATTTGATGGGACTATCTATACCTTATAAAAGAGTCCCATGATAGTTCATCTCAAATGCATTGATGAATATTGTTGGAATATTACAAAGTCAACCTATATACTACTCCTACAAACCCTACTACTCTAAATGAGATCAAGGATGCCAAAGAAAATATCAAGGAAAATGAATCTTTTTTGAGTTCCCTGAATGATGCTAAAATGGCCAATGCCATAGAATTGGAAATATCTAACGAGATTTGGGATAATTTTCAGACCTTGTATGAAGGTGATAAGGAAGTGAAGGTTCCCAATTTCTAGATTTTATAGGGAAAGTATGAATCCTAGAAGATGAGAATATTTACTCTTTCATGCTTAGAGTTAATGAGGTGGTGTGTGGTATTAGATGTGCTAGACATACTTTAGAAGAAGAGAACATTATTGAAAAGGTTCTATGATCATTGCCTCCTACCTATAGACACAAAGTTGCAGTAATTGAGGAGATCTCAATAGTGATATATGTGTCAAGAGACAAGGTAAGCTTACTACTTAATTTTAAGCTTAGTGAATTTGGTGGTTCATTTCCTAAGGTGGAAACATCATTGAAAGCTTATATATCTAGAAAGGACAAGAAAAAATGTGATTCAGGGGAAGGCTCCATAAAGAAATGGTCGAGATATGAGAAGGAGATGAAAGAGCTTGAATAAGAAGAGAGAGAAATTTAAGAGTTGGAAGCACTGATTTCCAGAAGACTGCCAAAAGGTGTTAGTAATTATAAAGGAAATATGCCTCTTAATAATTTTTCATTAAAAAAGATAGGACATTTTGCATCTAGATGTTTGAAAAGGGTTGCTAACTTTAAGCTTAATAGAACTAGTGTTTAAAAGAATTACTTATATGTTGTTGATGAAGGGGTGATCGGTGATGAATTTTATGATGTTGAAAAGAGTGCTGATGAATTTGTATTTGTTTCTATCAAGGAAGAGGATCCCAAGTATGAAGATCCTATGCCTACTACTTTTGCTAAATGTGTTGTTGAAGAGAAAGCTCTAGCTACTCAAGTTATTAAGAAGGATGAATGGACGATATACAAAAAATGTTATTATCATATGAATAGTGATAAGAGAAAATTTGTGAGCTATGAAAATTATGATGGTGGTATTGTAAGATGGGGTAACAATACTGGTGGTGTGATCCAAGGTAGAGGTTCTATTTCTCTAGATAGAAAGAATAATATAGATGATGTATTGTATGTGGAAGGTTTGAAACATAATCTTCTATGTGTTGAACAATTATTGGACAAAGGTTATGGCATAAATTTCAAGGATGATAGATGAAAGGTCTTCAATGAATTTGGGATAAATATTGCAATAGGACAAAAATAAAAGGTAACATATTTCATTTAAATAGTGGTTAGCAAAGTTTTTTGATTCCTCAAATAGATGAAAGGTAGTAATGACATAAATGGTTGTGTCATGTGAACTTTGACAACATTGTGGAAATAATTTGTACTCATGCTATTAGAGATCTTCCTAGAGTGACTAAAATTTCTAACACTATTTGTAAAGAATGCCAATTGGGTAAGAATACAAAAGTTACTTTTTGTTCTAAAGTTGAAAGTTCAAATGGATTGTTAGATCTTGTTCATATGATCTATGTGGTCCTGATAAGATAATAAGTTTTCAAGGTTATAGGCATTTCATGTTTTTAATTGATGACTACTTTAGGATGGTATGGGTGACTTTCTTGAAAGATAAGTCTAAATATTTTGAGAAGTTTAAGATCTTTAAGAACATGGTTGAGACTAAGACATGATTGAAGCTAAATTGTCTAAGATCATATAGAGGTGGTGAATTCACATCCAGTGAGTTTTACTCCTTTTTTGAGAAGCATGGGATAAAAAGATAGTTATATCTCCCAAGGAATACATAGTAGAATGGAGTGATGGAGAGAAAGAATAGGTATATTCTTCACATTTATAGGACCATGATACTTGAAGGAAATGTTTTGTAGACATTCTAGAGAGAAGTAGTTTGCACTGTAGTATATACTCTTAACTAGGTAAAAATAAAAGGAGATATGGTGTGGAAATGATCATATAGTCAGGTATTTCATAACTTTTGATAGAAAATGATATATCAAAAGAGATGAGGATATAGGGAAATTTGATGCAAGTGATGAAGGAATATTTCTTGGGTATTCTACCAATATCAAGGCCTATAGGTGCTACAATAAGAGGTTGAAGAAGATAGTGGAGAGTACTAATGTCAAAGTGGATGAAATATTTGAGAGTCTATCTAGATCTTGTCTATATGAATCTAATGGTCAAGATGCCAGTGAAAATCAAATACAACAATATCAAGTTTAGAACCAAGTTCAAAGTATGCTGGTGAGTCTAGATAATGAGGCTAGTACAAGTGGATAAGAAGTTCAACACAAAATTTACAATTAAAGAAATGACTCTAAGGTATGTGACACAAGGTAGGGTAGGAAGAGGGGCCAAAGGCACACCCTAATCCAAATCTTCCTTGTAGAGATCACACACAAAAGAAATTACACAACAAGTGAGTGAGAGAATATAGAACACATCCTTATATTTTATCAATTGATTCATACATGCTAGGATATAAGGCCTTCCAAGTTAGGGCCAATACATCAAATTCAATTAAAATAGTCCTCCAACATGTGAGGATTCAGAAACTATCTTCCAACTTCTAACTGATACCTCTATCAACTACATCTTAAAAACTAATACCTAAAACTAAAACCAACAACTACATTTATACAAGAGGGGACTAAACAAGTCAACCTTCATATCCATCATTAGTGGAAGGAACAACCAGATCTAGATCCACATGCTTCCCAATGATCGATACCAACATTAAATCCATGACCACAATTAAATGCACAAGTCGGCCTCAATAGAAAACCAAAACAAACAACTCAGTAAGCAAGGTTAATTGAGCACTAGGAAATAACCGACCAACTCAGTCAAAGAAGAAATTGAGAAACTAACAAGCCAACTCGGTCAAAGAAGGAACCAAGAAACACAAAAAGCCCAAACTTATTTTTGGTGACATAGGATTGCCAAGGACCTGAGATGCTCCTGCATCAGACACCTGGGGTTGTTTTAAATGATTCTTTGAATCATGCAATAGGTACAACTTGAGCTAAATCCAACTCAAATTGGGAAATCCATGAACTATCTTCAATCAGTCTTTTCTTCCACTTTACTAGATACTCCATATACTATTTCCTCTTATGCTTCTACCAACTCTATATTCCAAAATCTACTCAACTTCTTCTATTTGTCTCTTAGGATAATCATTTGGTACTGTTAGTTCTTCATTTGATTCATGGTACTCATACAAATCTGCAATGTTGAATATAGGTGATATATCCATGTCATTAGGTAATTCAATCTCATAAGCATTTCCATTGTCAAATCTCCTCAATATCTTGAAAGGACCAAATTTCTTCATTTTTAGCTTCCCATATGTTCCAACAGGAAATCTACCTTTCTTCAATTGTACCATTACTTCATCCCCAACTGCAAAATTCTTATGTCTTCTTGATCTATTTGCTCTGTCGTTATATTTCTGATTACTATTCTCTAATTTATGTTTCACTTCTTCATGCAATGTCTTCATGAACTTAGCAAACTTTACTCCTTCAACACTTCTCTTTTCTTCACCAACAATATCATTCAAATCTGATATACCTCTCGGTTGTATGCCATTAACAATCTCAAAAGGTGTTTTTCCAGTACTCCTATTCACTGAATTATTATATGAAAAATCTTCTTGTGCCAACATAGAATCCCAATTACTCAGTTCATCTCCAACTAAACATCTCAAAAGATTACCCAAGCTTCTATTCACAACCCCTGTCTATCCATCAGTCTGAGGGTGAAGTGTAGAACTATACCTCAACTCAATGCCCAACTTTTTCCAAAGAGTCTTCCAAAAGTATCCAAAAAATTTATTGTCTCGTTCAAAGATGATGCTTCTTGGTAATCCATGTAATTTGAGAATTTCCTTAAAGAAAAGATCTACTATATGCACTGCATCTGATGTATTTTTATAGGGTATAAAATGTGCCATCTTAGAAAATCTATCCACAATAATAAATATGGAATCATTACCTCTTACTATCTTCATTAAGCCAAGAACACATCAATACAAGGTTTCTTAGGAACATAAATCGGTATATACAATCTAGTATTCTGATTTACTCCCTTTGTAACTTGACAAATTCTACTTCTCACAAATTTCTAAACATCCTTATACAATTGAGGCCAAAAGTATTTCTCCTTAAGCAAATTCAATGTCTTGTCAATGCAAAAATGTCCAACCAAACCACTACTATGTTTATCCTTTATCAAATTAGTTCTCATTAATCCTCTCGATATACACAACTGAATACCTTTAAACAACATACCTTCTTAAATGAAATAGTCTTCCCATTTAGTACTCAGTTGATCTTGAATAAGTGCTTTGTACTTCCTTCACGGCTCAGAAAAATCAAGATCAATTTCATACAATTATTTCATGTCATCAAAACCAAGAACTTCAATTCTCATCTCGGTCATCAAAGATCTTCTTCTACTTAATGCATCAGCAACTCAGTTAGTGACTCCACTCTTATGTTTGATCACAAATGTATAACTCTGCAAATATTCAACCCATTTCATGTCTTTGATTCAACTTATTCTAACTACCCAAATATTGTAAAGCCTTATGATTTGTATACAACACAAATTCATTCAGTATCAATAATGTCTCCATTTCTTCAATGCTTTTTGCATCATTTCTACAACTCTTGATCATACACAAAATATTTTCTTTTTTCATCATTCAATTTCTCACTAAAGAAAGCAACAGGTTTACCTTCTTGACTCAATACAACCCCTATTGCACTACCACTTGCATCACATTCAACTTGAAATACCTTATTAAAATTAGGCAATGCTAACACAGACAATTCAACTACCTTCTGCTTCAAAGTCTCAAAACTTTTATCGGCTCCATGTGTCCACTTAAATTCTCTTTTGTCTCCTCTCATAGTCTCAGTCATAGCATTACATATTGAACTGAAATTCCTAATGAAATTTTGGTAAAAACTTGCTAAACCATGAAATGATCTTACCTCACTAGCATTTTTAGGTGTAGGCCAATTCAAAATAGCTTTAACCTTTTTCGGATCCATTTTCAAACCATCAGATGAAATCATAAAACTAAAATACACAATCTCCTCTTTCAAGAAAGAACACTTTTTCAGGTTAATCAACAACTTTTATTCTTTCAATATCTACAATACTTGTTTAACATGTAACAAATTCTCTTCTCTGGTCTTACTGAATATCAAAATATCATGTAGGTATACAATCATAAATTTACCCAAACATTTCTTCAAAACCTCATTCATCAATCTCATAAAAGTACTCGGTGCATTAGTTAAACCAAAAGGCATAACCAACCAATCATACAAACCTTCTCTTCTCTTAAAAGAAGTCTTCCACTCATCACCTTCTCTAATTCTAATATGATGATATCCACTTTTCAAATCAATTTTGGTAAAATACTTTTCTCTAGTCAAACTATGCATTGTGTCATCCATTCTCGGTATAGGAAACCTATATTTCACTGTTATCTTGTTGATTTCTCTAGAATCAGTACACATTTTCCATTATCCATTCTTCTTAGGTGCCAATACAGCTAGTACTACACAAGGGCTCAAACTTTCTTGCATCAAATCTTTTTGCAACAATTCTTGGATCTGTCGGTTCAACTCTTGATTCTCGGTAGGTGTTAACCGATGTGGTGCCTTATTCGGTAAACTTTCTCTAGGGATAAGATCCATGCAATGATAAAAGATTCTCTTTGGTGGAAAACCATCAGGTACATTATCATAAATGATCTCCTTGTACTCAGTCAGTATCTTATCAATCTCTTCAGGTATGCTATCCACTATTTTCTTACTCAGTTTTTTAGGAATCACATCAAAACATACATCATTCTTCTTCAAATCCTTAACAAAATTTCTTCCTTCCATCAAGAAAACTTTCACACATGTACAAACACTACTAATAGGTTCTTCAATCAAAGGTAACAAGATTTGTCTTCTCCCATCAGCCCAAATAGTATATTTATGCAATCTCCCATCATATATAGCATGTCTATCATATTGCCAAGGTCTACCCAACAAAATATGACAATAATCCATAGGCATGATATCACATAACACCTTATCATAGTACTTTCCAATTTTCAAATTCACATAACATTGTTCACTTACCAAGAGTGTATGCTCATCCTTGATCCATGAAATTTGATAGGGCTTCGGATGTTTCAACCTTTCCAATTGCAACTTTGTAACTATTTCCTCAGATGCCAAATTCTCTAAGCTTCCACTATCAATTATTACCTTTCATACTTCATCAGAAACTCTACATCTAGTCTTGAACAAACTTTTCCTCACTAGATCTGACACAAGGGAAGGTCAGGATGAGGGGCCAAAGGCACACCCTAATCTAAATCCACCTTGTAGAGATCACACACAAAATCAATAACACACAAAGTGAGAGAGAGAATTTAGATTAGATCCTTATATTTCATGAAATAGATTCATACATGCCGGGCTGTAAGGCCTTCTCGGTTATGGGAAGATATTACAATTCAATTACAACAATCCTCCAACATGTGAGGATTTAGAACTACCTTCAAATTTCTAATTTGATACGATTAATCTTCTATCTCTAAGATGATGTCCTAAAAGTACAACCAATGACTACATTATATACAAGAGGCTACCAAACAAGTCGGCCTTCAGATCCACCATTAATGAAAGGGATGAAAAGATCTAGGTCCACATGCTTCCCAATGACCGATACCAACATTAAATCTATGACCACAATTAATTGCACAAGTCAGCCTCAACATAAAACCAAAACAAAAAACTCGGTAAGCAAGGATAACTGAGAGCCAGGAAAGGCTAACCGAGCACCAGGGAATTAACATATCAACTCAGTTAAAGAAGGAACCCAAGCAACTACCAAGCCAACTCGATCAAAGAAGGAACTAAGCAACACAAAAATATCAAACTTGTTTTAGTGACACATGATTGCCAAGGACCCAAGATGCTCCTACATCATACACTTGGGTTTATTTGAAATGATTCTCCAAATCATGCAGTAGGTACAACCCAAGATGAATCCAACTCAGATTGTGAAATTCATGAACTGTCTTCAATCGATCTATTCTTCCACTTTACTAGATATTCCATATACTTTTTTTTTCTCTTGTACTTCTACCAACTCTTTGTTCCAATATCTGCTCAACTTCTTTTGTCTATCTCTTAGGAAAATCATTCGTATTGTCATTTCTTCATCCCATTTATGATACTCATACAAATCAGCAATGTTGAATATAGGTGATATATGCATGTCATCAGGTAACTCAATCTCATAAGCATTTCCATTGTCAAATCTCCTCAATATCTTGTAAGGACCAAATTAATTCATTTTCAGCTTCCCATATGTTCTAACAAGAAATCTTCCTTTCTTCAAGTGTACCATTACTTCCTCACCAACTGCAAAATTCTTATGTCTTCTTGATCTATCAGCTCTATCTTTATATTTCTAATTAATTTTCTCCAACTTATGTTTCACTTCTTCATGCAATGTCTTCATGAACTCAGAAAACTTTACTCCTTCAACACTTCTCTTTTCTTCACCAGCAATATCCTTCAAATCTGATATACCTCTCGGTTGTATTCCATTAATAATTTTAAAAGGTGTTTTTTAGGTACTTCTATTTACTGAATTATTATATGCAAACTCTTCTTGTGCCAACAAAAAATACTAATTACTTGGTGTATCTCCAACTAAACATCTCAAAAGATTACCCAAGCTTCTATTCACAACCTCTGTTTGTCAATCAGTCTGTGGGTGAAATGTAGAACTATACATCAACTCGGTGCCCAACTTTCTCCAAAGAGTCTTCCAAAAGTATCCAACAAATTTACTGTCTCGGTCACAGATGATACTCCTCGGTAATCCATGAAATATTACAATTTCCTTAAAGAAAATATTTTCTATATGCACTCCATTTGATGTCTTTCTACAAGGTATAAAATGTGCCATCATAGAAAATCTATCCACAACAACAAATATAGAATCATTATCTCTTACTATCTTCAATAAGACAAGAACAAAAGCCATACTGATATCAATCCAAGGTTTCTCAAGAATAGAAATCGGTATATACAATATAGTATTATGACTTACTCCCTTTGCAACTTGACAAATTCCACAACTTCTCACAAATTTTTGAACATCCTTATACAACTGCGGCCAAAAGTATTTCTCCTAAAGAAAATTCAATTTCTTGTGAATGCCAAAATATCCATCCAAAACACTACTATGTTTCTCCTTTATCAAATTAGTTCTCATTGATCTACTCGGTATACATAACTGAATACCTTTAAACAACATACCTTCTTGAATAAAATATTCTTCCCATTTAGTACTCGGTTGATCTTGAATAGGTGCTCTACACTTTATCCACGACTCAGAAAATTAGGATTAGTTTCATACAATAATTTCATATCATCGAAACCAAGAACTTCAATTCTCATTTCGATCATCAAATATCTTCTTCTACTCAATACATCCACAACTCAATTAGTGACTCCACTCTTGTGTTTTATCACAAATGTATAACTCTACAAATATTCAACCCATTTCATATGTCTCTGATTCAAATTATTCTAACTACCCAAATACTATAAAGCCTTCTGATCAGTATACAATACAAATTCACTCGATATCAAATAATGTCTCCATTTCTTTAGGGCTTGAACAATAGAATAGAATCCTTGATCATACACAAAATATTTCTTTTTTGCATCATTCAACTTTTCACTAAAGAAAGCAACAAGTTTAGCTTCTTGATTCAACACAGCTCCTATTGCACTACCACTTGCATCACATTCAACTTGAAATACCTTTTTGAAATCAGACAATGCTAACATAGGCAATTCAACAACCTTTTGCTTCAAAGTCTCAAAAATTTTATCAGCTCAATGTGTCCACTTGAATTCTCTTTTATATCCTCTCATAGTCTCCGTCATAGCATTACACATTTAACTGATATTCCTAATGGATTTTTGGTAAAAACTTGCTAAACCATGAAATGATCTTACCTCACTAGCATTATTAGGTGTAGGACAATTCAAAATAGCTTCAACCTTTTCAGGATCCATTTTCAAACCATCAGCTGAAATCACAAATCCAAAATACAAAATCTCCTCTTTCATGAAGGAACACTTTTTTAGGTTAATCAACAACTTTTCTTCTTTTAATCTTTGCAATACTTTTTTAACATGCAACAAATTCTCTTCTCCAGTCTTACTGAATATCAGAATGTCATCTAGGTATACAATCACAAATTTACCTACGAATTTCTTCAAAACTTCATTCATCAACCTCATAAAAGTACTCGGTGCATTAGTTAAACCAAAAGGCATAACCAACCACTCATGCAAACCTTCTCTTGTCTTAAAAGAAATCTTCCACTCATCACCTTCTCTGATTCTGATATGATGATATCCACTTTTCAAATCAATTTTGGTAAAATACTTTTCTCCAGTCAAAATATCTGTTATGTCATCCATTCTCGATATAGGAAACCTATATTTCACTATTATCTTGTTGATTTATTTGGAATCAGTACACATTCACCATTATCCATTCTTCTTAGGTGCCAATACAGATGGTACTGCACAAGGAGTCAATCTTTCTTGGATCAAACCTTTCTGCAATAATTCTTGAATCTGTCAGTTCAATTCCTGATTCTTGATTTGTGTCAACTGATGTGGTGCCTTATTTGGTAAACTAGCTCGAGGGATTAGATCCATGCAATGATCAATGCTTCTCTTCGGTGGAAAACCATCAGGTACATTTTTACAAATGATCTCCTTATACTTGGTGAGCATCTTATCAATCTCTTTTGGATGCTATCCTCTATTTTCTTACTCAGTTTGTTAGGAATTACAACAAAATATACATCATTCTTCTTCAAATCCTTAACAAACTTTCTTCCTTCCATCAAGCAAAATTTCACAGATGTAAAAACACTACTAACATGTTCTTCAATCAAAGGTAACATCTTGATTTGTCTTCTCTCATTAGTCCAAATAGTATATTTATGCAATCTTCCATTATATGTAGCATGTCTATCATATTACCAAGGTCTATCCAACAAAATATGACAACAATCCATAGGCATGATATCACATAACACCTTATCATAGTACTTTCCAATTTTCAAATTCACATAGCATTGTTCACTTACCAAGAGTGTATGCTCATCCTTGATCCATGAAATTTGATAGGGCTTTGGGTGTTCCAACCTTTCCAACTGTAACTTTGTAACCATTTCCTCAGATGCCAAGTTCTCTAAGCTTCCACTATCAATGATTACCTTCCACACTTCATCAAAAACTCTATATCTAGTCTTGAAATTTTTTTTCCTTACAGGATCTTCTTTATTACTTTCACTCCAAAGTTCTTTCCTTACCATCAAGTTCTTTTCCTTCTCAGGTTCATTCGGTGAATCTTCTTGCACCAAATCATTTCTACTGCTACCAACCTTCTTACTTACATGTGTACATTCAAATGACCTATGTCCTTCCCTAGAATTGCAACAATTTCTTCAGAATCCACCTCTATTATAACCACCTCGATAGTTATTGCCTCTTCCTCTAGTCGAATTTTCACTTTTCCACTCGGTCTTGCCCTTATCCAAATTTTTCTTGTCCTTATTAGATCTATTGTTTTCACCATAGGATCTACCTCTTCATTTAGGGAATCTACCACCTCTTTGCTCATGTACTTTGTTTAATTTCTCCTCATCTTTCAAGGCAAACTGATAGGATTCTTCAATGTTTTCCAACTTAACCAAACTAATTTCTTCTTGGATGGAAACTCTTAACCCATTTAGGTACCTAATAATTCTTTTCACTTCATCTTCATCATGTCCAGATCTGATATCTAATCTATAGAATTCCTCAGTATAATCTTTTACCAAGCTTTCTGCCTCAAACTTTAAATTTGCCTAACTAGGTTAATCTGATAATCATAAGGTAAAAAATTGCCTTTTAACTTATTTACCATCTTATTCCATACCTTAATTTTATGTTTGCCTTCCATTTTTCTGTCCAATTGTAGATGCTCCCAAGGATGGATGAATTTTCAACTTTGTGCTTGTAATCTTGACCTTCTTTTCCTTAGGGACATTTTCATACTTAGAATACTTATCCATGTCGGTGATCCAATCCACCAACTCATCCGAATCTAGCTTTCCATTGTACTCAAGATGATTGAAATGTGGTTTGGAATTCAAGTTTGTGAAAGCCTTCAAAAATATTTCCTCGCCCTGATCCATCATAGGTGCAGGTTCTGCTTCATCTTGTTCTTCTTCAATTTCTTCATCACTAACATCTTCAAGATGTCTTCGTCTACATTGGGCTGTCTCAAAAGCTTGTAACCTCGCAAGTTGTCTCAACATATCTGCCAATCCTGGATCTGCATCTCACCTCCCATGAACCATCTTGAAACCCTCTGCAATTGCATGGCAGATCACAATCTGCTACCCCACAACAAATATCAAATAGGGTTTAACAAGAAGGAACCCTCAAACCTAGATTCACAAATCTAGATCCAGATCTCAAACTTCGCTATAATCCACCTGATTCACAAGTGAGAGAGAGAATGTAGAATAGATCCTTATATTTCATTAATTGATTCATACATGCCAGGATGTAAGGCCTTCCCGGTTAGGGCCAATACAATCAAATATAATTACAACAGTCCTCCAACATGCAAGGATTTAGAAACTATCTTCCAACTTCTAACTGATACCTCTATCAACTATCTCCTAAAAATTGATACCTAAAACTACAACCAACAACTATATTTATACAAGAGGCTACTAAACAAGTCGGCCTTCAGATCCATCATTAGTGAAAGGAACAACAAGATCTAGGTCCACATGCTTCCCAATGATCGATACCAACATTAAATCCATGACTAAAATTAAATGCATAAGTCAGGCTCAATAGAAAACCAAAAAAAAAACAATTCAGTAAGAAAGGTTAACCGAGTGCTAGGAAATAAATGACCAACTCAGTCAAAGAAGAAACCGAGCAACTACCAAGCCAATTTGGTCAAAGAAGGAACTGAGCAACATAGAAAACCCAAACTTATTTTTGGTGACATAGGATTGCCAAGGACTTGAGATGCTCCTGCATCAGTATGTAAGGTTACATCATTATAAAAACTAGATTATTTTGTGAAAGGAACAAAGGAATACTAGGAAAAGGATTTATGAAGATCATATTTTCTTAATCTGAAAGATTGAACCTAAAGATGTAAGTGAAGCTTGCAAAGATGGTCACTAGATTAATTCCATGAATGAAGAGTTGCATAATATTGAGAGGAACAATAAATGGATTCTTATTCCCATGCCTCAAGAAGATAATATTATTGGTGTTACAACTAGCGGTTTCTTTTGTACCAAAAGATCAACCTATTAATGTCCTATACAACTACTAGAATTATAGAAGACATACGAGGATATTAAAAAATGTCATGAATCTAAAAGGGGGATGTTGGAGGTTAATCCAATAATCCCCCTCTCACCATCACCTAAGGGGATTTGAACCTTTGACCAAGTTTCGATACCACTTCTTACAACTAGTAGTTTCTGTTGCACCAAAAGATTGACTTGGTCATGCTTGATACAACCACTAGACTTATAGAAGATACATGAGGTTGTTAAACCATGTCATAAATCCTAAAGGGGGATGTTGGAGGTTAGTCAAATAATTGGTACCAAATGGGTTTTCAAAAACAAATTAAATGAAGATGGAGAAGATGTTAGAAACAAAGATAGATTAGTGTGCAAAGGATATCTCATATTGAAGGAATTGATTATGATGAAAATTTTTCTTCGGTAACAAGATTAGAAGCAATGAGATTATTAATTGCTTATGATTCTTATAAGGACTTAATATTCTATCAAATGGATGTCAAGTTTGCATTTCTAAATGGCGAGTTGGTCGAAGAACAAGTATACATAGAGAAACATGATCATTTTCTGTTATATAATATATATATATATATATATATATATATATATATATATATATATATATATATATATATATATATCTGTGTGTGTGTGTGTGTGTGTGTGAATATTATTATTATGTAGATATTAGAGAAATTAATATAATACTCAAGAGGCATTATACACACACACACACACAGACATATATATATAATCATAATAGTCTGTATATTAATTATATAATAATGAATAGACATGTCCCATGAAGGGACATGTCTCTTCTTGGCTCATTCTCAATATAAATGCAAGAGATTGTTGCATTTGGAAAACACATATAATAATGAGTGATATTACATTTTCAATTATACAAATAACGTTAACATGGTATCATAGCGAGGTTGCAAATGTAAGAGAGTAGTTTGTTGATGGTGAATGTTGGACTGTCTCAGAAAATATAGTCTCAATACGAGGACCATATCTCACAAATGCACTATTGGATTTTGCTAAAATTTGGATATGTTGGTGATAAACAAATTTAAAAGAATCTCACCAAAGTGATTGGAAAGAAAATGTTAGGTTCAAAAGTTATGACTGACTGTGTACGGGTCTATGCAAAATCTGTAAAAGAGAAAGGTTCCTTCTTTAAAAGCCTAACCACTTGAAGGGATATCCAATCATATTGAAGAACATGTGAAGAATTATGGTAATGTTCAAGGATGATGACATCATTTTGTGAATTTGTATGATATTTTGTACATGGGCTCACCTTATAGAATGAAATACTTGAAATTTATAAAAGATAAGTATTTCATGTTTTATTAATGCACATAATTTTTGAGTTTGTAATTTATGTTATACTATTGGTTAGTAAAATATTGTATGCTTCTATCATTGGTATTTCCAATTGAGATAGTTTAGTGAGCTATTTGTAATCTCTCTCTGACATACCTTTAGGACAGAAGCACATGATAATTGTATTTAAGGGAGAAAGAACTTGATGCTTGCAAATGAATTGATGATTGAGACTAGATGCAAAGGGAGTTTGACATTTCAAAAGAGGTCAATAAGTTGATAAAATTGAGCTTCAAAGGGAGCATATGGTTCATTCAACTTGTGACAATCTTGATCATATTGATTGAGAGGGAGTTCACTATTGAAGGTGAAACACTTCTGAGGTAAACTTGATATAATTTATTATTATACTAATGAATCATGAATGTTTTTAATGGGCTTTCCACTTGTGTAAATCATGAGGAAGTGATGAATTCCAAATGATTGTCACTTGTATTTGAAAAATTTATTGGAAGGTGACGATCTTACAATAACTTGATCTTCTATTGTGATAGAAATCTTGTGATGGCTTAAAAAGATCATGATAGATGACATCTTATATTGTGATAGACATATTGAGGTGGCTGAAATAGATCATAATAGATGACATCTTCTTTTGTGATAGACATCTTGTGATGGCTGAAACAGATCATAATAGATTATGTGAATGTTCTTCTGGTAAGTGTACATTACCTATGAACATTATGGAGTACTTGGTGGACATCATGAGAATTGATGTTGGTAGACCATTACTCTAAGAACTTGGTGAATATATTGAGAGTTGATATTCTGTAGGCCAATGCTCTCGATATCATGAGATGATATCTTGATGAACACTTGAGTACTTAGATGAATGTCATGTGTTGACATTCTGATAGGTCAATATTCAAGATATCAAATGGATAGTATTGCCAATGCAGGCAATCCACCTAAGGACTTGTCGATAGAATCGTCGATGGAGGTAATCCACTTGAGGACTTGTGTATAGAATCACAGATGGAGGCAATCCACTTGAAGAATTGTGGATAGAATCACCGATGGAGGCAATCCACCCAAGGACTTGTGGATAGAATCACCAATAGAGGCAATCCACCTAAGGACTTATGGATAGAATCACCGATGGAGGCAATGCACACATTGAGACTATGTTTCTATTGATTACATCATGAGGATGATGCCTTTATTGCTTACATCATATAATTGATGTTGTCAAGTGTCTTAAATGTTGACATTGGATTGATTTATCCTCCCTAGCTAAGAGGGAGTGTTGATGTTTTGTAGCTTCAGTCGGATAACACTATGAGTTAATAGTATTGAAGATATGTATATATATATATATATGTATACACACACACACACACACACAGATATATATATATATATATATATGTATACATATATATATACATATACATATATATATATATACATATATATATGTATACATATATGTATATATATATGTATATGTATATGTATATATATGTATATATATATATGTATACATATACATATATATATATATATACATATATATATATATATACATATATATATATGTATATATATGTATATATATGTATATATATATGTATATATATATATATGTATGTATATATATGTATATATATATATATATATATATGTATAGATATATATATATATATATATATGTATAGATATATATATATATATATATGTATATATATATATATATATATATGTATATATATATATATATATATATATATGTATATATATATATATGTATATATATGTATATGTATATATATATATGTATATATATATATATATATGTATATATATATATATATAATACCTCTTGAGTATTATATTAATTTCTCTAATATTTACATAATAATAATATTCATATATATATATATATAATTGTCATTATATTAATTATATAATAATGAATAGACATGTCCCATGAAGGGACATGTCTCTTCTTGGCTCATTCTCAATATAAATGTAAGAGATTGTTGCATTTGGAAAACACATACAATCATAAGGAGTGTTATTACATTTGCAATGATCCTAATAACCTTAACATTTTCAATTGAATAATCAAATGGACATGGTTTGACATTAAAGAAAGTATTATATGGGTTTGAAGAAAGCTCCTAGAGCTTGGAATTCCATATTAGAAAATTATCTACTAAATCTTGGTTCCAATAAAGTTATTGTTGATAGTAATGTGTATTTAAAGGTAGATCATGAGGAAATTTTGATTGTAGAAGTGATTATTAATGATAGTATCTTTGGAGGTAATGATAAGTTGAGAAAAATGTTTGCAATAAAAATACAAAGTGAGTTTGAGATGTCCACGACTGTTAGGAATAAGGTGTATCAACCTTGGATAATTCCTATTCTTATTATTTGTTTTGTAAATGTATTTTTTGTAAATAATGAAATTAAGTGTGAGTGTACATGTCTAGTTGGCATGTTGATGTGTCACTCCACTTGATGTGTCGACATCTTGTGTGTAAGGAGATCATGACTGAAATGGTCATGACAGATTCCTATGACGCATAAGAACTATTTAAGGAATGTGCTATGACAAGTGTAAGAGCATCTTATGACTTGGGCCTATTTGGGTGCCCAAGAAGAAGTGGTTGGTGTGTGTAACAGAATATGCCAAAAATAGGTTGGTATGACAGATTCTCTTACACTTCTCTTGTGACCATTATTTTTGGTGGATTATATGACAAGCTGTCATAGTCTATTCTAGGGATGGACGCCTATTCTTGGGATTGCATGTAATAGTTGTGTACATGTGGCTTTGTGCATGGGTCTTGGTGGTTGGATGCCAAACTCCTTTTTTGGGTATTTGTTGGGTCCTGAGGAGTCTATATATATGATGCTGCTTCTATGGGAGAGATATAAGTTTTACTAGTCTCTCATCTCCTGAAAGAACTTGCATTGCAAGTGTGTTGTAGTCTTTGTGTTGAAGATAATACATTGTGTAGGTTTTGGAGGGGTGGGGTTGTTTTACCGAAAGGTTTTTCCCCACCAGCATATCTTTGTGTTTATGTGTTTCAATCTTCTCTATCTAATTTTTGTATGCATGGTATATGGCTGCAATATCTTTGTTAAAGTAGTTAATGAATCTAAAATTGTAAGGATTTAAAAAGAATTTGCACAATACTTTCCTTTAGAGATTAGTGTAGCAAGTTGTTTTCGCACCTGAGTTTCCTTACAATGACATGAGAAATGAAATTATTTTTGGGATTGCAAATTACTTAGTCAGAGGATGGGATTTTATATGTCAAGCTAATTATGTGAAGGAACCATTGAATAAGTTTGGGTTGGATGAGTCCAAACCAATGGGTACTCCTATAGTGACCAGATGCAAGTTGTCAAAGGATGATGAGTCCCCTAAAGTTAATAAGTCTAAATCCATGTCAATGTTTGGTGGCTTACTTTGTTTTATTCATACAAGACCAGATATCATGAACATTATGTGTCTTGTAGAAAGATTTCAAGTAGATCCTAGGTGAGTTCATGAGGTAGTTGTGAAGAGGATATTTAGATATCTAAAAGGGACAATGGAATTTGGGATGTGCTATTCTAAAGGAAATGACTTCACCATGTGTGCATATATTGATGTTGACTGGGCAGGTGATGTTGATGACTTAAAAAGTACCAGTGGTAGCTCTTTCTTTTTGGATAGAATATTGGTCTCTTGTATTGGAAAGAATTACAAATTCATCTCCTTATCTAGTATAGAGGAAGAGTACATTATTGTTGCTAGAAATTATACACAATTAGTTTGGATGAAATAGATGCTATCAAATATCAAAATTGCCTTTGATGAGTCTATTGTTATATATTGTGATAATTCAAGTGGTATTAATATTTCTAATAATTCTATGCAACACTCAAATATAAAGTACATATCAATTAAGTACAATTTTTTGAGAGATAAGGTGAATGAGAAAGAGGTGATATTGGAGTATGTTTCTACCAAGGAATAGGTAAGTGATATTTTCACAAAGCCTTTTCCTAAGGATACATTTGTGTATCTCAGAGGCAAGCTGGGGGTGATTTCCCCTCCTAATCAAATCTAAGATGCAAAGGTATGCATTAGTTTGATGGGATTCAAAGTGTTATTTTAAGATATATATTGGTGTGTGGAGGATACTACTCAGGGGGAGTACTCATCTTGGCAAGTTAGTTGTTCAAAGTTGAGGAGTGATATGTATGATCATATTTTTGGCTTCTATGGTTCAGAGCATATATGTTCATTTTCCCTTGATATCAAAGGGGGAGAGATGGCTATATGAAGAATAAAGTGGGAGGAATTGTAGAGAGGCTCTGAAAGATAATGATGGATATTGTGGATATTATTGGTAGTACTATTGACTATTGATCTCAAGGGAAGATTATTTATTTCTTTGTGCATTGATTATTTTTCACATCATATTCTGTCATTAATGCCAAAGGGGAGATTTTTGGAAACTTGGATGTGTTTTCATTGGTATCAACATATCTATAGAGGTGATTTTTGGATGCCAACATATCTGTTTGTCAATAGTGTAGTATGCTCAGTGTGATGGTGTTGTAGGTCAATGGTTATGGACAATAGAAAGTAAATCAGTAGTTGAGGATGTCAGAAAGGTGTTAAAGATAGTCTAAAGATTATTCTTTTCATGCTAAAGAGGTTCACATGGTTAGTTGGAGGTCTACATGATGAGGTGTGGTGACCGGTTCCTACATTGATTGCCATTATTGATAATATTGGTGAATTATGGTGAATATTTCTCTACATGGTGAGATTGTTGGTTGTGGACATGTACAATGTGATTGGTACATTCTCATGTGTACTTAATTCAATTGATATGTGGTCCATAGGTCCTACAAGACATTTTGTAGGTGTATCAATGGATGTTGACAGTGTTCTTAAGGTCTGGCATCAAGGATGTTGGTGAATTTGATGATTTGGGTGGCTTTAGATGTTTGTGTGTTCTGCATTGATGTAGGAGCATCTCAAGTCCTTGGCAATCCCGTGTCACCAAAAACAAGTTTGAGTTTTCCTATTTTTCTCAATTCTTGCTTTGACCGAGTTGGCTCGGTAGTTGCTCGGTTCCTTCATTAACCGAGTTGGTTAGGTATTTCCCTGGTGCTTGGTTATCTTTTCTTCGTGCTCGGTTATCCTTGCTTATCGAGTTGTTTATTTTAGTTTTTTGTTGAGGCTAACTTGTGCACTTAATTATGGTCATAGATTTAATATTTGTATCTATCATTGGGAAGTGTGTGGACCTAGATCTGGTCATTCCTTTCATTAATGGTGGATCTAAAGGCCGACTTGTTCGATAGCCTCTTGTATATATTATAGTTGTTGGTTTTAGTTTAGGGGGAGAAGTTTTAGTAGGAGATAGAAGTAAGAAGATTGAAGATAGTTTCTGAATCCTCACATGTTGGAGGACTGTTGTAATTGAATTGTAATATTTGGCCCTAACTAGGATGGTCATATAGCCTGATATGTATGAATCTATTTGATGAAATATAAAGGATCTTATCTGCATTCTCTTTGTCTCTCTGTCTCTCTCATTTTGTGTGTTGTTTCTTCCATGTGTGATCTCTATAGGGTATATATGGCTTAGGGTGTGCCTTTGGCCCCTATCCTCCTCTCCCCTACATCAGGTGGTATCAGAGTGAAGGTGAGATTTTGATCTAGATTTGCGAATCTAGGTTAGAGGGTTCCTTCTTGTTAAACCCTAGTTGATTTGTTGCGGGGTAGTAGATTGCGATCTGGCCTACAATTGCAGAGGGTTTCAAGATGGTTCATGGGAGGTGAGATGTAGATCTAGGATTTGTAGACATGTTGAGACAACTTGCTGCTAGGTTACAAGTTGTTGATACAACCGAGCGTAGAGAAAGACATCTTGAAGATGTTAGCTTGTGGTGACTGATCAGGAAAGTACTGTAGACTTTTCCTCCTGTCGACATGATTGTAACTCATTCTAACCCTAAAGTGGAAAAATATTTTATAATATGGCTTAGGGTTAGGGATTTAATGATGTATCATTTTAGTACTTGCAGCAGAATTGAGCTATAAGGGGATTACAGATTGTAATCAGGTTGTAATCACTGGATAATAAAATATTGGACTCACTGTTAGTGGACGTAGTCCAGGGATTGGGTGAACCACGTTAAATATTTGTGTCTTATGTTCTCTTCTGTTTGGCTTATTCTTTTCTGATATTGGTTATATTTTCATGTAATTGTTATTTCTTCCTTATTAATCCTAACAAGTGGTATCAGAGAGAGGTTGTTTTTCAGTTATCCTCTGTAGGAAGATCTCATAGTTTTGTGGGAGTCTCACAGTTGAGTGGGAGCAATGGTAGACAAGGGTAGGCTGAAGGTTGACAAGTTTAATGGGTAGACCTTTTAGTTATGGAAAATGTAAATGGAGGACTATCTTTATCAGAAGGATCTATGGAAGCCATTGGAAGGAAAAGCCAAGAAATCGGCAAGCATTTCTGATAAGAACTGGAAAATTCTTGATAGAAAGGCTCTTGGTAGTATTCGATTATGCTTGGCACAATCAGTGGCATTCAATATTACACAAGAAAAAATGACTAAAGATTTGATGAAAACCCTAGCGAAGTTGTATGAAAATCCCTCCGCTTCAAATAAGGTATTTCTCATGAAGCATTTGTTTAATATGAAAATGGTGGAAGGTGGGTCAGTTGCTGATCATTTAAATGAGTTTAATATAGTTACCAATAAATTAACTTTTGTTAATGTTATTTTTTATGAAGTTAGGGCTCTCTTGATTTTGTGTTCTTTTCCTGAAAGCTAGAATGGCTTGGTAGTGGCTGTTAGTAACTCTGTTCCTAGTTCTAACACCCTAGAATTTGATGATGTTATTGGTGTTGTTCTGAGTGAGGAAATTTGTAGGAAAATATCAGGTGGATCCACATCAGGTATTGTCTTAAAAACACAAAGAAGAGGTAGAACCAATGAGAGAGGAAACAACTCTGGAAATCATGGGAAATCAAGAGGAAAATCAAAGGGAAAGAGGTCTGAATCCAAAGGGCCAAACAATTGTTGGTACTGTGGAAAATCTGATCATAAGAAGAAAGTGTCTTGTCTTAAAATGGAAGCATTTCCATAATAAGAGTGTTTAGCCCTCTGAGTAAGTGGTCTAGGGTCATGTTAAGCATCTTGATCAAGTCTTTACATGTATTTGGCTTTTCTCCCTATTATGCTTTCCTCTGCACCTGATTTTCACTTCATATTTGCACTTCCTAGCATTCTGGGTCAGGATCCTGAGGTTTTTGACCACAAGGTCAAAGTCAACCTCAACCCTGACCTAGGTCATAGTCAATCTCGATGTTGACCTAGGTCAAAGTCGAGCTCGTCCTTGACCCCCTATCCAAATTTCAAATTTCCTTGATTTTCAGGTGTCGAGTTTCAGGGATATTTGTTTTCCCCGCCTCCGGGTCGCCCATTTCGGGTTTCAAAATGGTAAATCCTTAAATTAGATTTAATTTAGGTATATTTTATAAATCTTAGGACCTAATTGGGATTTAATTCTCCAAGGTGGCCCCTCTAGAAGATTGTGCCCTAGTTCACTATAAAAGGAGGCCTTCCTCCCTCATTTTCTCCATCAAGTTTTGTGAGAACACATCCACAATCAAGAAATTTCATGAGCAAGTGCAAGCAAGTGAATTCAAGCATTCAAGAAAGCCTTCAAGCATTCAAGTGTTCAAGCATTCATCCATCAAGGAGATCCATTGTTAGCCATTGAAGGATTCAATCTCTTTGGATCCCCCTTGAAGATCCATCCTTCTACATTCATCCAAGCCTCCTCATATGCAAAGATCAATTCAAGATTGGTGTTGAAGATAAAATGCCATTGATTTGAGACATCCTACATTCATTCTACATCCATTGGAGCATCCCTACTTGTGGATTTGAGGATTCGAATCATCTACAAGGACTTCAACATAAGTGAGGTGAATTGTTTCAATTGCTTTATTTATGCACACTACATTTAAATTCAATTTCAAGGTTAATTCCTAAATTGGGGTTTGACCAAGGCAAACCCCCCATACAATCAAAACCTCCTTTTTCTTGCAGGTACAGGTGCAAAATTTTAGATCCGAGAGTGGATTTGGATACCCTTTTCAGTGAACTTCCAAGATTTGCAAACAAAGTCAAAATCGACCTTAAAATAAAGAATCTAGCCTTGGACATTTTATGAGGGTCAAAGGCTACCTGCTATCAGAAAGATAAAATATTTCTGGGTTTTCTTCATCTCGGCATTTCCAGTTTGAAACAGGTTGTAGAATTGCCTGAAAGTACACATAGACATCAAAAATTGGCATTTTCTAGATTTTCCCTAATTTGAGGTTAGTACTTGTATTTCAATTATTTTAGATTTCAAGCACAATTCTCCATAGGGAAATATAGGATTTTTCTCTCTTTCATATTCTCCATAGATTGATTCGATTGTGCATTAACCTTTTGGTTGATCAAATTGGATATCTCCTTTGGGAATTTGGATTTAGGAGTGGATCTCATATTTCCCCCATACATTACATTTGAATAGGTGTGATTCCATTTTACAACTATTCATTTTGGTGAACCCGACGAGCTTACTCTCTTTCTTTTTGGTGTTAGATTTCTCCTTTGTGTTAGATATTGCATGCTAATTAGATTTCAAAAATACAAAAATATTCATGCTTTATGTGTTCTTAGTTTAGTTCATTTGCATTACATTGGTTTATGAGCTTTACCACTAGTAGTCCTACTTATAACATTCCAGTTAGAAGAAGTCGTAGACTCATGGGTGCCTTTGATCCTGAATCTTTCTCTGCTTTCCTTAGGATCCCGAATGATAATTTGATTCTTCATGATTCTAATCCTACTATGGAGCAAAACTCTTCTCACTCATCTCATGATGAGGATGACTCTTTAAGAGTTCCTCCTAAACAAGTTCAAAAACTTTCAACTGAACTTGATAAAATGGGTAATTGGCTTATTCAAGAGAACCATAATAAAGATTCTATTCAAGATAGAGAGGCTCTTAAGAAAGTTCTCCATCATAGTGATCAAGGTGTTAACCTCTTGCGTGGTATTACTCACCTTGTGCATTCAAATGTTAAAACTTTAGCTCAAGAAGCTCAATATTTAGGGTTGATTCCTGAACCCTCTTCTAATCCTTTACCTAATATTCCTACCTATACTACTTCTTTGGTGACTATGACGGTTCCCTCTATTCCTATGAGTGTTCCTCCTGTGTCTCTTCCTACATCATGACCTTCATATCATAATGTTCATTTTACTTATTCCAATTTGCTTCCAACTGTGATCCCTAGTGTTCCTCCAATTGTGTCTTCTATTCCTACAGCTTCTTACACTTTACCTAGTGTGTCTAATGTTGCTACTCCTCCTATTTCCTCTAATGATTCAACAATCATCAGTTTGGCTCAAATTGTGTCATCATTACAACAACAACTTGCTTCCTTAACTCAAAACAAATTTAGTATTCTTGCATGTGACATGGGAAGTCCTTTGTCCTTGGATATTATTCATAATCCTATTCCTCAGCAAGTCGATATGCCTCATCTTGAGAATTATAATGGAAAAGGAGATCTTGTTCATCATGTTAAAACATTCCAAATCATTTGTAGTGATTATGCTAATGACCATAGGATTTTAGCCAAACTATTTGCTAGAACCTTTCGTGACAAGGCCTTAAAATGGTATTGTTCCTTGCCTCCTTATTCTATTGATTCCTTTCCAAAACTTGCTAATGCCTTTATTCAACAATTTCAAAACAACATTGGCCCGCAAGTGTCTTTGACAGATTTGATGCATTGTATAAAAAGTGCTAAAGAAAAATTAACTAAATTTATTGGTAGATTTAAGCATTTGCATGCTCAGATTTCCTATCATGTTCCTGATATTGATATTCAACATATGTTTATTTCAAATTTGCAAAAAGATATTAGAGATAAGATTCTGCTTACTGAATTTACCTCTTTTCAACAACTTTGTGTAGCGCTTCATCATTATCAATTACAAGTGAGTCAATTTGAGAGCAACACTCCAATAGCTCCTATTCTAGTTGATAAGAGTGATGCTGCTCCTAATCCAAACAAATTTCAAAAATTCAACAATTATGTCAAGATAAACAAAAAAGCGAATGCAGTTGCTGATCAAGTTGTTGTTGCATCTCACAATGCCACTTCTACATCCACTACTTTTCGATTAAATCATACATTTAATCCTCTTTTTGAATCTTTACATGCTATCATGAATAGGTTGTTAACTTCTAATATGATTACTTTACCTCCTATTCGACCTCTTTTACCTGTTATGATTGCCTCTAAATCTTTTGATCAAAATGCTTTTTGTCAATATCATCATTAGAATGGTCATGATACTGAGAAGTGTTATTCTCTAAAACATAAGGTTAAAGACTTAATTGACTCTAATGCCTTATCTATTGATAATCTTGATGGTAGTGGTAACAAATCTATTTCTCCTCCTAATCAAAAACTTCAAATCTATACGAATCCTTTACCTACGCATGCTCCTAATACCGTTGCTCAACCATCTATTGTGGAAATTGTTTATGAATCAAAGATGGATGATCTCAATCATGTTGTTAATCAAGTGGAGCATGTTGGTCAATCTATATCTCCACCTCAACCTCAACCTCAACCTCAGATTCAACCTCAAGTTCAATCTCAACCTTGACCAAAACCTAAGCCTAAAATGAAAACTCAACCTAAACCTCGACAACAACCTAACAATAAAAGACCTCAAGAACTTTTGATTACATTTGATGACTCTGAAACTATTAAAGCTCCTGATGGTCCCCTTTACATTTCTGCAAGGATTTCTCAGAAACCTACACGTGGTTGTCTTGTTGATCCTACATCCTTAGTCAATGTGATTACTGAAGAAAATATTTTTATGAAAAGCTTACAATGTGATTCTTATGATACATCGGATGTGTGGATTCAAACTTGTAATGGTTTTCTTTATCCATCATTTGGATCTATTACTTTATAGGTTGAACTTTGTGGAAAAATTGTGAACACTACCTTTGTTGTGGTTCCTACTTCTGATCAATTTCAAGTTAAGCTAGGTTTTCCTTGGTTGAATGCCATGCATGCTATTGCTTCACCTATCCATAAGTGTCTTAAGTTCATTCATGATGAAGAAGTGAAGATGATTAATCATAGTTTATATCAACCTTCAAGGCCCAGAGATTATGCTACTCTTGATTTCTTTTGGCCTTCATTACCTAATTCATGTCCTCCTCGACCTGATAATCTTTTTCATTCATATCAAGCTTATAAACATTGTAAGATTCTTTAATTAAGCATACCTCCTATGGATCTTAATCACAATCTTTTGCCTACACCTTCTATACCTCCTTTGACTATGGCTTCTAGTTCTATTAATCAACTTCCTTCTATCACTCTTCCTAAACAACCTAAGATAGATCCTGTGATTATTCCTCCTATTGTTGATAACCCTATTGATCTTCCTAAAGAGCCCGTGAAGGATCCTATGATTGTTCCTCCTAGTTCTCAACCTATTTCAAATAAATCAAAATGTAATCGATCTTCCAATGAATGTCATAAGAAGTGTCATGCTCATGCTAAAGTTGGTAATTCTATTCTTCAAAGATCTCTACCTTCTTCAGATAATACTATGCATGACGTGTTAGAAGAAGTTGTTACTAATAATGATGTTAATATGCATAATTATGATGATTCTATTCATATCTTAGATCCTATTTTGATTAATTTGGATGAAGAAGATACTCTTGATGATATTGATAATGTTAATGATGAATATGAGACTATTGACATTGACATTGATTTACCTAATATGCTTTCATCACAATTAACTCTTGCACCTAGTGTCGAACATTGTGATTCTCAAGAGGATCCTTGTTTGGAACTAGCTATCATTCCTACTATGTTGGATATAGTCCCTCTTGTGAGTTACCCACCTTCCCTAAATGATATACAATGAGATGGGGAGAGTAGGCAGCACACTTGATTGGCTTGTCCTTCATGGTAGCTTTGTTGTGTGTTTGCCTGCTATATTGTGCTTCTCCCATAATGTGTTTGCAAAATGTTGTTAGATTCTTTTATATGATCCTTGTTACTTAGTTGGTGAAAGGTTTTGAAGGAATCAAAACTATCATTCAAATTCCTCTATATGTATCTCTATTCTTCTATGCATTGTTCAATGTTATTTTGTAATTGTGCTATTGTTCGTAAATGTTTCCTTGTGTAATCTTCTTGGATTCAAGACCTGGTAGCACTAATTCTTTTTGGTCTCAATGTCATGGTTCGAAAAGATTCTGCTTCGTATATCTTATGTGATCTTTCCTCCTTTGTGATCATAGTTTTACTTTCTTTGGGGAATGATGTCAATTCATTTGCAATAATATCATATATATATTATCTTATGATCATAATGATCCCACGGTAGGTAGATCCCTTCTGTGTTCTTTTTTTGTGTCTGTGATATTTCCCTTGATTTGTCTTTGGCTAGGGGCATCTCGACGTGTAAATGTAATCAGTGGAATTATTTATATTTTCGTTAAAGCCATTGCTCCTGTTAAAGTGATAGCAATGACTTTAACGTGGGGGCATATGCTCTGCTCACCTGTTGCACACATGCACTTTTTGATACACACACATATTTTTAAAGATACTTTTCTCCCTTTTTGGATTAATAACTAATCCTTAAAGCATGGATTTATATTTTAAGATCTCTTGATCCCTCCACTTTCAAATATATTTTGATCCCTTAAGGTCAGAGGTGTCCTTAAGACTAGATCTCTATTGTTTTTGGTTTTATTCTTATGGAATATAATATTCCTAAGGGTGAATCCTTGATGGGTTGACTAGTGAGTAGCCACATTCACTAGGCAGCTCAATTCCATCTTTCCAGTTGCGCTGTTTCCTTGTGTGGTTCACAATGGGCCATAAGTTCTCATTGGGTGAGGTAATCACACCCTTTCTTTCTCTCTCTAGAGATGTCTCACTTATTGTGATCTGGGAGTTGATGAAGACTTAAGCCCCTGGGGGCTTAAGGTTTCTCTTTGTCCCTTGGATTACGATAAGATTATCTTTTCATTCTGATCTCCTTTACCAAGAGTTTGCATTGAGTCCATACTCTTGCTAAAGTGGGGGCTTAATGTATCATCTTAAAATGGAAGAGCTTCCATGATAAGAGCATTTAGCCCTTTGAGTAAGTGGTCTAGGGTCATGTTAAGCACCTTGATTGGGTCTTTGCATGTATCTAGCTTTTCCCCCTATTCTACTTTCCTTTGCACCTAATTTTCACTTCATATCTGCACTTCCTAGCATTCCGGGTCAGGATCCTGAGGTTTTTTACCACAAGGTAAAAGTCAACCTTATGGGTCAAAGTCAACCTTGAACCTAACCTAGGTCAGAGTTGAGCTCATCCTTGACCCCTTGTCCAAATTTCAAATTTCCTTGATTTTCGAGTGTCGGGTTTCAGGGATATTTGTTTTCCCACCTCCAGGTTGGCCATTTCGGGTTTCAAAATCATAAATCCTTAAATTACATTTAATTTAGGTATATTTTCTAAAGGTTAGGACCTAATTGGGATTTAATTCTCCAAGGTGGCCCCTCTAGAAGATTGTGCCCTAGTTCACTATAAAAGGAGGCCTTCCTCCCTCATTTTATCCATCAAGTTTTGTGAGAACACATCCACAATCAAGCAATTTCATGTGAGCAAGTGCAAGAAAGTGTATTCAAGGATTCAAGCAAGCCTTCAAGCATTCAAGTGTTCAAACATTCATCCATCAAGGAGATCCATTGTTAGCCATTGAAGGATTCAATCTCTTTGGATCCCCCTTGAAGATCCACTCCTTCTACATTCATCCAAGCCTCCTCATATGCAAAGATCAATTCAAGATTGGTGTTGAAGATCAAATGCCATTGATTTGAGACATCCTACATTCATTCTACATCCATTGGAGCATCCCTACTTATGGATTTGAGGATTCAAATCCTCTACAAGGACTTCAACATAAGCGAGGTGAATTATTTCAATTGCTTTGTTTATGCACACTACATTTCAATTCAATTTCAAGGTTAATTTCTAAATTGGGGTTTGACCAAGGCAAACCCCCCATACAAACAAAACCCCCTTTTTCTTGTAGGTACAGGTGTGGAATTTCAAATCTGAGAGTGGATTTGGATACCCTTTTCGGTGAACTTCCGAGATCTGTGAACAACGTCATAATCGACCTTAAAATAAAGAATCTAGCCTTTGACTTTTTATGAGGGTCAAAGACTACATGCTATTACAAAGATAAATTTTTTTGGGTTTTCTTCATCTCGACATTTCCAGTCTGAAACAGGTTGCAGAATTGCCCGAAAGTACACACAGACATCAGAAATTGGCATTTTCCATATTTTCCCTAATTTGAGGTTAGTACTTGTATTTCAATTATTTTAGATTTCAAGCACAATTCTCCATAGGGAAATATAAGATTTTTCTCTCTTTTTCATATTCTCCATAGATTGATTTGATTGTGCATTAACCTTTTGGTTGATCAAATTGGATCTCTCCTTTGGGAATTTGGATTTAGGAGTGGATCTCATATTTCCCCCATACATTACATTTGAATAAGTGTGATTCCATTTTACTACTATTCAGAAAGATTGCTGGTCTTGGAAGAATAAAGAAGGAGACAAAAAATAAGGTAACAAGGAGGCAAATGTGGTAAGTAATAAACCTGAAGAGGATTCCTTGCTTCTTTCTTTAGAAAGTATTGATGATTCATGGGTTTTAGATTCTGGGGCTTCATTTCATGCTACACTCCATAGACGTTAATTTCTTGATTATGTCCAAGGGGATTTTGGGCAAGTTTATTTGGGTGATAATGAACCTTGTCAGATAGTTGGAAAGGGAAAAATTAAGATTAAGTTGCAGAATGGGAATCATTGGCTACTACAAGAGGTAAGACATGTTCCAAGGCTGAGTAGGAATTTAATTTCAGTAGGGCAACTGTGTGATGAGGGTTGCACAGTTACTTTTAATGATAGAAATTGGAAGGTTTCAAAAGGTTCTTTAGTAGTAGCAAAAGGTGTGAAAGTATGCACCTTATATCTTTGTACAGGTCATACTGTTCCTTCTACTTTAATTATTTCAGAAGATAATGAATGTTCAGGAACAGTGGCTGCAATTAAGCAAGAAGAACATCAAACTGTTGCTGTAGGTTTTGACACAACACTCTGGCACAAAAGACTTGGGCACATGAGTGAAAAAGGTATGAAATTACATCATTCAAAGAAATTTTTACTTGGTCTAAAATGTGTCAATATGGATTTTTGTGAAAGTTATGTTTATGGAAAATAAAAGAGAGTTAGTTTTGTAAAGAGTGGGAAGGAAAAGAAAAATGAGAGATTACTGCTTGTGCATACAGATGTATGGGGACCGGCTCAAGTATCTTCCCTTGGTGGCTCTTTGTATTATGTTACATTTATAGATGATGCAACAAGAAAAGTATGGATTTATTTCCTTACATAGAAATCTAATGTATTTCAAACTTTTAAGAAATGGAAATACTTGGTTGAGAATGAGACTGGTAAAAGGTTAAAATGTCTTAGATATGATAATGGTGGTGAGTATTGTAGCACATAATTTGAAGATTAATGTTCCTCTAATGGTATTCGTAGGTAGAAAACTATACCAAGGACTCCACAAGAAAATGCAGTGGTTGAACGCATGAACAGGACAATAATGGAGTGTGCAAGGAGTATGAGGTTGCATTTTAGGCTGCCCAAAAACATGTGGGCAGAGGTTGTGAACACTGCTATTTATGTAATTAATAGAGGACCCTCTACTCCTTTGGATTGTGGTATTCTAGAGGAAGCATGGAGTGGTAAGAAGGTGAGTTATTCTTTTGTCAAAACCTTCGGTTGTGAAGCTTGTGCACATATAGATTCTGAAAATAGAACCAAGCTGGAAGCTAAGTCAAAGAAATGTGTATTTGTTCGATATGGCATTGATGAATTTGGTTATAGGCTTTGAAATTTTGAAAATCATAAAATTGTAAGAAGTAGGGATGTCATATTCAATGAGAAGGTGTTGTACAAAGATCTGTTGCAGCAACATGAGAAGAAAGAAAATGATTATCTAGTACTGGATGATACTCCAAAAGATGTTGTTCCAGTAGTTCTTTATGCTCCACAACAACAGAAACAACAAATACCACACACCCCAGTGAATGTTAGATGGTCAACAAGGCTAAGTAGACCTCCAGATAGATTCTCTCCCTCTTTGTATTCTATTTTATTAACAGATGGTGGTGAACCTGAATGTTATAATGAAGCTATGCAAGTGGACACAAAGCTTCAGTGGGAGTCTACAATGACAAATGAAATGGACTCTTTGCTACAAAATCAAACATGAGATTTATGTAAGTTACCTAGAGGTAAAAGGGCTGTATAGAATAAATAGGTTTATAGGATAAAATAAGAGGATGGAGGTAAGAAAATATTTAAAGCCAGGTTAGTTGTAAAAGGATTTGCATAGAAAAAGGGTATTGATTTTGATGAGACATTTTCTCCAGTTGTTAAAATGACTTCTATCCGTACTATTTTAAGTATTGTGGCTATTGAAGATTTGCATTTAGAGTAGCTTGATGTTAAAATAGCTTTTCTTCATGGTGATTTGGATGAAGAAATATATATGGTACAACCAAAAGGATTTGAGGTCAAGGGTAAGGAGAATTTGGTGTGCAGATTGTAGAATAGTTTATATGGCTTGAAGCAAGAACCTCGGCAATGGTATATTAAATTTGATACTTTTATGAATGAGCATGGATATAGTTGGTGTCATTCTGACCATTGTGTTTATTTTAAGAGGTTGGATGATGACAACTACATTATTTTATGTTTATATGTTGATGATATGCTTGTAGCTGGGTCTAACATGGATCACATTAAGGGGTTGAAACAATAGTTAGCACATTCATTTTCTATGAAGGATTTGCGGGCAGCAAAACAAATCGTTGGTATGAAAATTTGCAGAGATAGGAAAAATAAGAAGTTGTCTCTATCTCAGGATGATTATATTGAGAAGGTGTTGCAACATTTCTCTATGGAGAATGCCAAAGCTTTCAGCACACCTTTGCCTAGTCATTTGAAATTGACTAAGGAGATGTGTCCTAAGACATCAGAACAAGATGCTAAAATGTCTAAGGTACCTTATGATTTAGCTATAGGGAGCTTAATGTATGCTATGGTATGTACTAGGCTAGATATTGCACATGCAGTGGGAGTTGTTAGCCGATATATGAGTCACCCTAGTATTGAGCATTGGAATGCTGTCAAATGGATTCTCAAATATTTGAGGGGTACATCCAGTAAGTGTTTACACTTTGGGGGATCTACCACTACTGTACAAGGCTATGTTGACTCAGATTTGGTAGGAGATATAGATAGTAGGTGGATTACTACAGGCTATATATTTACTATTGGTGGCACAATAGTGAGTTGGATTTATCGACTACAAAAGGTGGTTGCTTTATCCACTATAGAGGCAGAGTATGATGCTACTACAGAGGCAACCAAGAAGATGATATGGCTTAAATTCTTCATGGAAGAATTGGGACATCCACAGATGGATAATTTTCTATATATAGATAGCCAAAGTGCCATTCATCTTGCGAACAATTCTGCTTTGCACTCAAAGACAAAACACATACAATTGTGGTACCATTTCTTTCAATCAGTTTTGGATGATGGGCAGTTAAAGCTAGAAAAGATACATACAGATGATAATCCAACATATATGTTTGCAAAGGTAGTAAAAAGGGAGAAGTTGAACTCATGTTCAACTTCAGTTGGTCTTCTAGACTAAACAGAATAAAGGAACAGCTGAGTCCAGGGTGGTTCGATCCAGTGGGAGCCTCATATGGTAGCAATATTGCTATAGGATCAGTCTCCAAGTGGGAGGTTTTTTAGTGTGGATACTGATCAGTCACCAAGTGGGAGATTGTTAGCTTGTGGTGACTAAACAGGAAAGTACTGTACACTTTTTCTCCTACCCTCATCAGGGTATTTTCAGCTATTTTTGGGCCAACATGATTGTAACTCATTCTAACCCTAAAGTGGAAAAATATTGTATAATATGGCTTAGGGTTAGGGATTTAATGATGTATCATTTTAGTACTTGCTAAAAAATTGAGCTATAAGGGTATTACCAATTGTAATTAGGTTGTAATAACTGGATAATAAAATATTGGACTCCCTGTTGGTGGACATAACCTAGGGATTGGGTGAAACAAGTTAAATCTTTATGTCTTATGTTCTCTTTTGTGTGGTTTATTGTTTATTGATATTGGTTATATTTGCATGTAATTGTTATTTCTACCTTTTTAATCCTAATAGAAGATGTTAGTGATGATGAAAATGAGGAAGAACAAAGTGATGTAGAACCTGCATAGGTGATGGATCAAGGTGAGGAAAGATTTTTGAAAGCTTTGAAAAATCTGAAGTCTACACCACATTTCAATCCTCTAGAGTATAGTGGAAAGCTAGATTCAGATGAATTATTGGACTGGATCACCGAGATGGAAAAGTAGTTTGAATATGAAAATTTCCATGAGGAAAAGAAGGTGAAAATTGCAAGCACAAAGTTGAAGAGTCATGCATCCTTGTGGTGGGAACATCTGCAATTGGACAAAAAAAGGAAAGGCAAAGAAAAAATTAAGGTATGGAATAAGATGGTAAATAAGTTGAAAGGAAAGTTTTTACCTTGTGATTATCAGGTTAACCTAGTTAGGTGAATGCAAAGTTTGAGGCAGAAAGATAACTCGGTAAAAGATTATAATCATGAATTCTATAGATTAGATATCAGATCTAGACATGATGAAGATGAAGTGGAAAGAATTGATAGGTACCTGAATGGATTGCGAGTTTCCATCTGAGAAGAAATTAGTTTGGTTAAGTTTGAAAACTTTGAAGAAGGTTATCAGTTTTCCTTGAAAGCTGAGGAGAAATTGAACAAAAGACATGACCAAAGACAAAGAGGTAGAGGTGGAAGATTCCCTAGAGGAAGAGGTAGATCTTATGGTGAAAATAATAGATCTGAACTAGAAAAGATAAATCTAGATAAACACAAGACCGAGTGGAAAGGTGAAAGTTAGTCTAGAGGAAGAGGCAATAACTACCAAGGAGGTTACAATAGAGGTGGTTTCTGAGGAACTTGTTACAATTATGGAGAAGAAGGACAAAGATCATTTGAAGGTACACATGCAAGTAAGAAGGTCGGTAGTAGTATAAATTCTTTGGTGCAAGAAGAGTCACTGAATGAACTTGAGAAGGAAAAGAAATTTATGGTAAGGAGAGAACTTTGGAGTGAAAGTAATAAGGAAGATTCGGTAAGGAAAAGTTTGTTCAAGATGAGATGTAGAGTTTATGATGAAGTATGAAAGGTAATCATTGATAGTGAAAGCTTGGAGAACTTGCCATCTAAGGAAATGGTTACAAAGCTGTAGTTGAAAAGGTTGTAACACCCAAAGCCCTATCAAATTTCATGGATCAAGGATGAGCATACACTCTTGGTAAGTGAACAATGTTATGTGAATTTAAAAATTGGAAAGTACTATGATAAGGTGTTATGTGATATCATGCATATGGATTGTTGTCATGTTTTGTTGGGTAGACCTTGGCAATATGATAAACTTTCTATATATGATGGGAGATTTCATAAATATATTATTTGGGCTGATGGGAGAAGACAAATATTTTTACCTTTGATTGAAGAACCTATTAGTAGTGTTTGTACATGTATGAAATTTTTTTTGATAGAAGGAAGAAGGTTTGTTAAGGATTTGAAAAAGAATGATGTATGTTTTGTTGTGATTCCTAACAAACTGAGTAAGAAAAGAAAGGATAGCATACCTGAAGAGATTGATAAGTTACTCACTAAGTACAGAGAGATCATTTATGATAATGTACCTGATGGTTTTCCATCGAAGAGAAGCATTGATCACTACATGGATTTAATCCCTGGAGATAGTTTACTAAAAAAGGCACCACATCGGTTGAAACCAACTAAGAATTAAGAAATGAACCGACAAATTCAATAATTGTTGTAGAAAGGTTTGATCTAAGAAAGTTTGAGTCCTTATGTAGTACCAACTGTATTGGCACCTAAGAATAGTGGAGAATGGAAAATGTGTACGGATTCTAGAGAAATCAATAAGATAATAGTGAAATATAGTTTTCCTATACCGAGAATGGATGATATAATGAATAGTTTGATTAGAGTAAAATATATTACCAAATTTGATTTGAAAAATGAATATCATCAAATTAGAATTAGAGAAGGTGATGAGTGGAAGACTTCTTTTAAGACAAAAGAAGGTTTGTATGAGTGGCGGGTTATTTCTTTTGGTTTAACTAATGCACGGAGTACTTTTATGAGATTGATGAATGACGTTTTGAAGAGATTCTTAGGTAAATTTGTGATTCTATACCTAGGTGATATTTTTATATTAAGTAAGACCAGAGAAGAGAATTTGTTGCATGTTAAAGAAGTATTGTAGAGATTGAAAGAAGAAAAGTTGTCGATTAACCTAAAAAAGTGTTCTTTCATGCAAGAGGAGATTGTGTATTTGGGATTTGTGATTTCAGTTGATGGTTTGAAAATGGATCCTAAAAAGGTTGAAGCTATTTTGAATTGTCCTAAACTCAAGAATGCTAGTGAGGTAAGATCATTTCATGGTTTGGAAAGTTTTTACCAAAATTTTATTAGGAATTTAAGTTCAATTTGTAATGCTATGACTGAGACTATGAGAGGAGATAAAAGAGAATTTAAATGGATAGATGGAGCTGATAAAATTTTTGAGACTCTGAATCAGAAGGTTGTTGAATTCCCATGTTAGCATTGCCTGATTTCAATAAGGTTTTTCAAGTTGAATGTCATGCAAGTGGAAGTGCAATAGGAGTTGTGTTGAGTCAAGAAGGTAAACCTGTTGCTTTCTTTAGTGAAAAGTTGAATGATGCAAAAAGAAAATATTCTGTGTATGATCAAGAATTCTATGATATTGTTCAAGCCCTGAAGAAATGGAGACATTATTTGATACCGAGTGAATTTGTGTTGTATACTAATCATAAAGCTTTACAGTATTTGGGTAGTCAAAATAAGTTGAATCAGAGACATATGAAATGGGTTGAATATTTGCAAAGTTATACATTTGTGATAAAATATAAGAGTGGAGTCACTAAATGAGTTGTTGATGCACTGAGTAGAAGATCTTTGATGATCGAGATGAAAATTGAAGTTCTTGGTTTTGATGACATGAGAGATTCATATGAATTTTATCCTGACTTTTCTGAGCCGTGGAGAAAGTGCAAAGCACCTATTCAAGATCATCTGAGTACTAAATGGGAAGACTATTTCATTCAAGGAGGTATGTTTTTTAAAGGTATTTAGTTATTTATATTGAGAGGATCAATGAGAATTAATTTGATAAAGGAGAAACATAGTAGTCATTTGGCTGGACACTTTGGTGTTGACAAGACATTGAATTTGCTTAAGGAGAAATAATTTTGGCTGTAGTTGTATAAGGATTTTCAAAAATTTGTGAAAAGTTGTGGAATTTGTCAAGTTGCAAAGGGAGTAAGTCAGAACACTGGATTGTATACACCGATTTCTATTCCTGAGAAACCTTGGATTGATATCAGTATGGATTTTGTTCTTGGCTTATCAAAGACAGTAAGAGGTAATGATTCTATATTTGTTGTTGTGGATAGATTTTCTAAAATGGCACATTTCATACCCTTTAGAAAGACATCAGATGTAGTACATATAACAGATATTTTCTTTAAGGAAATTTTCAGATTGCATGGATTACCGAGGAGTATCATCTCTGACCAAGACAATAAATTTGTTGGATACTTTTGGAAGGCTCTTTGGAGAAAGTTTGGCACCGAGTTGAGGTATAGTTCTGCATTTCACCCACAGACTGATGGACAAACATAAGTTGTGAATAGAAGCTTGGGTAATCTGTTGAGATGTTTAGTTGGAGACACACTGAGTAATTGGGATTTTGTGTTGGCACAAGTAGAGCTTGCATACAATAATTTAGTGAGTATGAGTACTAGAAAAAAACCTTTTGAGATTGTAAATGGAATGTGACCGAGGGGCATATCAGATTTGAGGGATATTGTTGATGAAGAAAAGAGAAGTGTTGAAGGAGTAAAGTTTGCTAAGTTCATGAAGACATTGCATGAAGATGTGAAATATAAGTTGGAGAAAAGTAATAAGAAGTATAAAGATAGAGATGACAAATCAAGAAGACATAAGACTTTTGTAGTTGTTGATGAAGTAATGGTTCATTCGAAGAAAGACATATTTCCTGTTGGAACATATGGGAAGCTGAAAATGAAGAAGTTTAGCCCTTGCAAAATTTTGAGAAAATTTGATAGTGGAAATGCTTATGAGATTGAGTTACCTGATGACATGGATATATCATCTATATTCAACATTGCCGATTTGTATGAGTACCATGTATCAGATGAATAAATGATAGTACTGAATGATTATGCTAAGAAATAGATAGAAGAAGTTGAGCATATTTTAGAACAAAGAGTTGGCAAAATTACAAGAGGAAAACAGTGTATGAAATATCTGGTAAAGTGGAAGAACAAACCGATTGAAGATAGTTCATGGATTTCACAATCTAAGTTGGATTCAGCTTAGGTTGTACCTACTACATGATTTAGAGAATCATTTTCAAATAACCCCAAGTGTCTGATGCAGGAGCATCTTGGGTCCTTGGCAATCCTGTGTCACCAAAAACAATTTTGAGATTTCCTATTTTTCTTAGTTCCTACTTTGACTGAGTTGGCTCGGTAGTTGCTCGGTTCCTTCATTAACCGAGTTGGTCAGTTATTTCCTTGGCACTCGATTATCCTTGCTTACTGAGTTTTTTGTTGAGGCTGACTTGTGCACTTAATTATGGCCACAGATTTAATGTTGGTATCTATCATTGGGAAGCGTGTGGACCTAGATCTGGTCATTCCTTCTGTTAATGGTAGATCTAAAGGCCGACTTGTTCAGTAGCCTCTTGTATATATTGTAGTTGTTGGTTGTAGTTTAGGGGGATAGGTTTTAGTAGGAGATAGAAGTAAGAAGGTTGAAGATAGTTTCTGAATCTTCATATGTTGGAGGACTTTTGTAATTAAATTATAATATTTGGCCATAATCGGGAAGGCCTTACAGCCTGACATGTATGAATCTATTTGACAAAATATAAAGGATCTGATCTGCATTCTCTCTCATTTTGTATGTTTTGGCTTCCGTGTGTGATCTTTGTAGGGTAGATCTAGCTTAGGGTGTGCCTTTGGCCCCTATCCTCCTCTCCCTTGCATCATTCATGATGCCTATGGATGTTTTTGGATTGTGTGCTTGCTGAGTTGGAAGTCCATGTGGATTGTGGTGATTAGATTTGAAGGAGTTTTTAGTCGGTGGTAATTTTCTTATGTTCTTGGCCAACTTGATTCGTAAAACATTTTGTGAATGTTCAAGGCATGATTTATGGTGGTGCTATTTTCTTGAGGTTGATGATAAGGGTCTTTTCTATGTTCTGGTGGAAAAATATGAATTTGAGTTAGCATTTTTGGCACATGGATTTGCAATTTGAAATTGGGGTTATGTCAACCCTATTTATCTTTCAAGGTTGATGTGTTAGGATTAACAAGGTAGAAATAACAATTACATGTAAATATAACCAATATCAAAAAACAATAAACCACATAGAAGAGAACACAAGACACAAAGATTTAATGTGGTTCACCCAATCCCTAGGCTACATCCACCAATAATGAGTCCAATATTATTATCATCCAATGATTACAACCTGATTACAATCTGTAATCCCTTACAGCTCAATTCCACTGCAAGTACTAAAATCATACATCATGCAATCCCTAAACCTAAGCCATTATAAGGTCAGGAGGAAAAGTGTATAGTACTTTCCTAGATAGTACTTTCCTGATTAGTCACCACAAGCTAACAATCTCCCACTTGGTGACTGATCAATATCCACACTAAAAAACCTCCCACTTGGAGACTGATCCTTTAGCAATACCGCTACCATATGAGGCTCTCACTGGATCAAACCACCCTGGACTCAGCTGTTCCTTTATTCTGTTCAGTCTCGAAGACCAACTCAATCTGAACATGAGTCCAACTTCTCCCTTATTACTACCTTTGTAAACATATATGCTAGATTATCATTGGTATGAATCTTTTCTAGCTTTAACTTCCCATCATCCAAAACTGACTGAATGAAATGGTACCACAACTATATGTGTTTTGTCTTTGAGTGCAAAGCATAATTATTCACAAGATGAATGGCACTTTTGCTATCTATATGCAAAAAATTATCCTTTTGTGGATGTCCCAATTCTTCCATGTAGAATTGAAGCCATATCATCTCCTTGGCTGCCTCTATAGCAGCAACATACTCTGCCTTTGTAGTGGATAAAAAAACCACCTTTTGTAGTTGAGAAATCCAACTCACTATTGTCCCACCAATAGCAAATACATAACCTATAGTACTCCACCTACTATCTATAGCTCCTACCAAATTTGAGTCAATATAGCCTTGTACAGTAGTAGTAGAACCCCCAAAGTGTAAACACTTGCTGGATGTACCTCTCAAATATCTGAGAATCCATTTGACTGCATTCCAATGCTCAATACTAGGGTTACTCATATATCGGCTAACGAATCCCACTGTATGTGCAATATCTGGCCTAGTACATACCATAGCATACATTAAGCTCCCTATAGCTGAAGCATAAGGTACCTTAGACATTTTTCCTCTTCTTCTAATGTCTTAGGACACATCTCCTTAGTCAATTTCAAATGACCAGGAAAAGGTGTGCTGATAGCTTTTGCATTCTCCATAGAGAAACGTTGCATCACCTTCTCAATATAATCAGCCTGAGATAGAAACAAATTCCTATTTTTCCTATCTCTGCAAATTTTCATACCAAGGATTTGTTTTTCTGCCCCAAATCCTTCATAGAAAATGAATGTGCTAACTATTGTTTCAACCCCTTAATGTGATCCATGTTAGACCCAACTACAAGCATATCATCAACATATAAACATAAAAGAATGTAGCTGTCATCATCCAACCTCTTTAAATAAAGACAATGGTCAGAATGACACCGACTATATCCATGCTCATTCATAAAAGTGTCAAATTTAATATACCATTGCCGAGGTGCTTGCTTCAAGCCATATAAACTTTTCTGCAATCAGCACACCAAATTCTCCTTACCCTTGACCGCAAATCCTTGTGGCTGGACCATATATATTTCTTCATCCAAATCACCATGAAGAAAAGATGTTTTAACATCAAGCTGCTCTAAATGCAAATCTTTAGTAGCCACAATACTTAAAACAGTACGGATAGAAGTCATTTTAACAACTGGAGAAAATATCTCATCAAAATCAATACCCTTTTTCTATGCAAATCCTTTTACAACTAACCTGGCTTTAAATATTTTCTTACCTCCATCCTCTTCTTTTATCTTGTAAACCCATTTATTCTATAAAGCCCTTTTACCTGTAGGTAACTTACATAAATCCCATGTTTGATTTTGCAGCAAAAAGTCCATTTCATCTGTCATTATAGACTCCCACTAAAGCTTTGTATCCACCTACAAAACTTCATTATAACATTCAGGTTCACCAACATCTGTTAATAAAATAGAATACAAAGAGGGAGAGAATCTCTCTGGAGGTCTACTTAGCCTTGTTAACCGTCTAACATTCACTGGGGTGTGTGGTATTTTTTGTTTTTTTTGTTGTAGAGCATAAGGAACTATTGGAACATCATCTTTTGGAGTATCATCTAGTGCTAAATAGTCATTTTCTTTCTTCTCATGCTGCTGCAATAGATCTTTGTACAATACTTTCTCATTGAATATGACATCCCCGCTTCTTACAATTTTATGATTTTCAAAATTCCAAAGCCTATAACCAAATTCATCAATGCCATATCGAACAAATACACATTTCTTTGACTTAGCTTCTAGCTTGGTTCTATTTTCAGAATCTATAAGTGCAAAAGCTTCACAACCAAAGGTTTTGAGAAAAGATATCTCACCTTCTTACCACTCCATGCTTCCTCTGGAATACCACAATCCAAAGGATTAGAGGGGCCTCTATTGATTAAATAAACAATAGTGTTCATAGCCTCTGCCCACATGTTTTTGGGTAGCTTAGCATGCAACCTCATATTCCTTGCATGCTCCATTATTGTCCTATTCATGCATTCAACCACTCCATTTTCTTATGGAGTCCTTGGTATAGTTTTCTACCTACGAATACCATTAGAGGAACAATAATCTTCAAATTTTGTGCTGCTATACTCACCACCATTATCAGATTTGAGACATTTTAACCTTTTACCTATCTCATTCTCAACCAAGCATTTCCATTTCTTAAAAGTTTGAAATACATCAGATTTCTGTCTAATGAAATATATCCATACTTTCCTAGTTGCATCATCAGTGAATGTAACATAATACTGAGAGCCACCAAGAGAAGATACCTAAGCTGGACCCAATACATCTATATGCACAAGCTCTAATTTTTCATCTTTCTTTTTCTTCCCACTCTTTACAAAACTGACTCTCTTTTGCTTTCCATACACACAACTTTCACAAAAATCCATATTAACACATTTCAGACCTGGTAGAGCTTTCTTTGAATGAAGTAATTTCATACCTTTTTCACTCATGTGCCCAAGTCTATTGTGCCACAATGTTGTTTCGAAATCTCCAGCAACTGTCTCTTGTTCTACCTACTCAACTGCAGCAACTCTTCCTGAATATTCATTTTTCTCTGAAACAATTAAAGTAGAGGGAACAGTATGACCTGTACAAAGATATAAGGTGCCTACTTTCACATGTTTTGCTACTACTAAGGAACCTTTTGAAACTTTCCAATTTTTATCATTAAAAGTAACTGTGCAACCCTCATCAGCGAGTTGCCCTGCTAAAATTAAATTTCTACTCAGGCTTGGAACATGTCTTACCTCTTGTAGTAGCCAATGATTCCCATTGTGCAACTTAATTTTGATTTATACCTTTTCCAACAATTTGACAGGGTTCATTATCTCCCAAATAAACTAGCCCAAAATCCCCCTTGGGACATAATCAACAAAATAACCTCTATGGGGTGTAGCATGAAATGAATCCCCCAAATCTAACACCCATGAATCATCAACATTTTCTAAAGACAAGATCAAAGCATCCTCTTCGGATTGGTTACTTACCACATTTTTCTCCTTGTTTCCATCATGTTTGTCTGCTTGATCTTTCTTCTGATACCAGCGATCTTTCTTCTTATATCCTAGTTTTCCATAGTACCAGCAATCGCTAGGTCCTCTTGACTGAGACCCTCTTTCCCTTTGACTTCCCCCGTGATTTTCCATGATTTCCAAAGTTGTTTCCTCTATCTCTTGTTTTTGCCTCTTCTTTTTGCATTCAATACACTACCCGATGTGGATGCCCCTAAGATTTTCCTATGAATTTCCTCACTCAATATAACACCAATAACATCATCAAACTTTAGGGTATTAGAACCAGAAATAGAATTACTAACAGCCATTACCAAGCCATTCCAGCTTTCTGGCAAAGAACACAAAATCAAGAGAGCCCTAACCTCTTCATCAAAAGTAATTTTAATTGAGGCTAACTGACTTGTAACTATATTAAACTCATTCAAATGATCAGCTACTGATCCACCTTCTACCATTTTCATATTAAATAAATGCTTCATAAGAAATACCTTTTTTGAAGCTAAAGGCTTTTCATACAACTTCGCTAGGGTATCCATCAGATCTTTAGCTTTCATTACTCCAGTAATATTGAATGCCACTGATTGTACCAGACATAAATGAATACTCCCCAGTACCTTCCTGTCCAAAATATCCCAATCTTCCTGAGACATTGTTGCCCTCTTTCTTGGCTATTCCCTCTAATGGCTGCCATAGATCCTTCTGATAGAGATAGTCCTCTATTTGTATCTTCCATAACTAGAAGTTTTTCCCATTAAAATTATCAACCTTCAGCCTACCCTCATCTGCCATTTGTCCCACTTAATCGAGAGACTCTCCCATTGACTCGTGAGACCTGCTTCAGAGAATAGATGAAAGAACAAAATGAAATAACCTTGCCTGTGATACCACTTGTTAGGATTAACAAGGTAGAAATAACAATTAGATGTAAATATAACCAATATCAGAAAACAATAAACCACACAGAAGAGAACACAAGACTCAAAGATTTAACATGGTTCACCCAATCCCTGGGCTACATCCACCAACAATGAGTCCAATATTATTATTATCCAGTGATTACAACTTGATTACAATCTGTAATCCCTTACAACTCAATTCCACCGTAAGTACTAAAATCATACATCATGAAATCCCTAACCCTAAGCCATTATGAGGTCGAGAGGAAAAGTGTACAGTACTTGCTTGGATAGTACTTTCCTGATCAATCACCACAAGCTAACATGATGAATTATATATTGATTTAGGGAAATATTTCATATTTTTGATGTGTGGTTGGGTGTGAAGAAAGTTCTCTAGATCTCTTGAGGTAAAATCATTCATCTTTAGGAGGTAGAGGAGGTTTGGAAAAGATATCTAAATTGTATTTCATTGGAACTGACCTAGGCATAAGGGTGGATGTGATTAGACAACCTCAAAAATCTCATATCATTGTTGTGATCTTATAAGGAAGTGAGCCTTCCTCAGGGTTTTATCCCTCTTGTATTTGAGTAGTAAGCTCTAGGAAGTGTGCCTAAATACATGTGCATTCCACATTTGTAACATGTTATACTTCTGATAAGATATAGTCATTTTGTGGGTTTTAGCCCCACTGAGGTTTTTCCATTAGCAGGGTTTCCTCGCTAAAAATATTAGTGTTTTGTGTTGTGCATGTGTTTCTGATTCATGCATGCAAGTTTAATTTAATAGATCTATGAGATAAGGGTTTTAAGGTTTAATTTTTTTAAATAATTGATTCACCTACCCAACCCCTCTCAATTTTTCGATGCCATATTTCCATCACAATATTCACATCCAATCCCAAGGATTATGATTATTTGGTGATCTTTGATAATACAAATTTGTAATGTGATTGGTCTATTTTGGTCCTCATCAATATTTGTCAATTTTTTATAAAGAAAGGGCTCGGATTTTATATGTTTAAAGATGTATATTAGGTCTATGGTTTGGTTTTCCCATTTTGTATAGATATGGTTCTAATTTTAATTTTAGATGGTAGTGTTAGCCCATTTTGTATTTGGCTAGGTAGTAGTGCAAAGGGTAGGCAAGGTATTTGGATCAAGTTATTTGGTTACCTTTCAAGATGGACAATTGTGAAACTTTTTATTATTAAAAAAAATTATAATTATCACTAATTTTTATATATGTGTGTGTGTGTTGGGGGGGGGGGGGGGGGGGGGGGGCGGGGGGGAGGGGGTGGCACACACACACATTCTTTATAAGTTCATGATTAAATATAAACCTTCATAAACTATTAAAAACTTGATATTTGCAAATTCTAAAACCATATTTTTAAATTTACAAGATTTGTTATAAATAGCTCTTATGGATATGTGTGAAACTCATTTTTAATATAGGGCCCTAAATCCATGAATTGTAATCCCAATTATCTATTTTGAAAGCCTTTCTTTAAATTTAAAATCTTAACCAACAATTTTTAACATTTCAAAAATTGAATTCCTATTCCCTAGCTATTAATTTCTTGAATTTCAAAATTTAGTGTCCTAATTTTAATGTTAATAGAATTTATAGTTTCAAATTGGGGGCTGGAGTTTTGAAATTATAGTTTCAAGTGCATTGAACAAGTTAAAAACAATCAATGGATTCTCAATCTAGGTTTTAACATTCTAAGTGATATAACCTATATTTCTAAGTCACATACCTAGGGTGCTTCAATTGTATAATTAGGGTTTCTAACTCATAAGTAGAATTTATAACTCATATAATTTGGGTTTCTAAGTCACATACCTAAGGTTTCATTTTAATTAAATAAATCCAATGAATTTAAGAATAAAATATTTTCCAAAAAAAGAGATATGAACAAGAAATCAAGAATTAAATAACTTAAAGAAACAAAGAACAAACATGCAATTGATAATAAGAAAGGACGAATTGTGTATTGTGTGCACTTGGTAGATAGTCTAGTTGAAGTGGCAAGTGATGTAGCATGCGAATGATCTTCCTCAAGAAAAAAAACACCTCATGGGTTTTTTCTAACACCATTTCACTATTAGTTAAATATGACAGTTTAATATTTTGCATTGGGCTTATATATTTTTCCAAAAAACAAGGCAGTTAATAAGGGCTCACTCGAATGTGTGTTTGAGCAATCCCTCCAAAAATATTAAAATAATGTCACTACCCAAAAATATTTGTTTGAAGGCCTTCTTAGTTAGACCTTTATCTGAACTAGGGTGTTCGAATGAAGGCCTACAAGTTCAAGAAAAGGATAAAAAGAACCTTCATTTGAAAATATATGTAAAAACGAAGGTGTTTGATAAAAAAATTTTTGGAAACCTTTTTGTTTGTGGGTGAGATTGTAACCCACTATTTTGAGATCATCCATAAGAGTATGGCCTTTTTTTATATGGATGTAATACCCACCTATTTGCTACCATTTCTATTTGTGATGACAAATACTATAAGGCCTTTTTATTGCTCGAACTAGATCCTTAGATCTAGATTTTGTGATGATTTGATGTTAGGATAATACTTGTTGATGATTCAATACTATGATACTTGGAGTATTCAATGCATATCATGTTATTAGTTAGATGATGATCATTATTTCAGATGATGATTCTATGTATATTTATGGTTTTTACTGACCCTATACCTACATGTGTATGGATGGCGTGTATGATTTACATTTTTATTTGATATGTCTAATATGCTTGAGGAACAAAGTCATTCTTAATTTTTTGCAAGATCCACAAGATGTACCAATCTCTACCATTGCATATATATATATATATATATATATATATATATATATATATATATATATATATATATATATATATATATATATATATATATATATATATATATATATATATATATATATATATATATATATATATATAATATATATATATATATATATGTATGCTTGGCTTTGTGATTACAGGTTTGTAGGTAGCGGACATCATCTTCCTTGAATTGGTAGGAGTGAACATGCCCTTACATATATATCTCAATGGTAAAAGAGGAGAGATAACATTTAGACCTAAAACTACATTTTGTCTTATGACTAGACATGTATTTGATTGACTACTCTATCCAAATTTATCAAGGCGATGTGAATTTGTGAACCCTATCGAATATGCTTGTTGCATTTTGATTTAGTTGATTTTTGAGTATGCATGCATTCATTAGGTCTATGTTGCATTTTGTCATATTGTGGATAAATAGATTAATTAAGGTTAAATAATTATACCCTTTTAAATGCTAAAATATTAATATGGAGATATTTAATTATTAAATATTACATTAAATTCCTAAATTCATTAAATGATTTAATTATTAAAATCTAAATATAATAATTAAATATTTAATTAATATTAAATCAAAATTTAAATTTAAATGCATAATTGAATAATGAATTACATTAACTTTTACTTTCAATTCCTAGATTGCATGTTTGAAAATCATGCTTCAGTTATTTATTTAATTAAATTAAAAACTGAATCATGCACTAGTTTTGGATGCATACAGTTTTGATAAAAATAAGGTTGAACTCAAATTAAGAGTTTAGTTATGCAAACTTTAGTGGAATTGAAAATTGAGTTAAGTGATATTTATTTTTTAGTTGCATATTTTTATTAATTAAAATAAAATCATGCAACTTAAATGCACTTTATTAATAAATTAGAACTTTGAATTTAATTTATAAAGTTGAGTTGTGCAAACTTAAAATTATTTTAAATTAAAATAAAGTGATATTATAATTTTTTTTCAAACCCTACCTTTCTGGGTTTTCTATATTATACATCTAGGAGGCCATTTGAGAGATTATTCAATTAGGTTTTGGAAGAATTTCTTCTCAGACGAATTTTGGGATTAAAGAATTCGAGGTTTGAAAGATTTTGGTTTTGGTTTTGGATTTGGTCTTCTTATCTCTTTGAATTCAATTCTTCTATTTGGGGTAGGGTTTTTGAACCTTTTTAATTTTCAATTGAAAAG